>CM035196.1:14218425-14225428 GCA_020233015.1 Callinectes sapidus | reverse complement strand
CTCTCTCTCTCTCTCTCTCTCTCTCTCTCTCTCTCTCTCTCTCTCTCTCTCTCTCTCTCTCTCTCTCTCTCTCTCTCTCTCTGATAAGGCAATTTCCACTTCTTCAGCATACTTCCCCTTCAAATCATCGTGTATTACAGTACATTCACCGTCCCATCCATCACGTCAGGCATCGAAGTGGACTAGAGAGGCCCCCTAAGTGTAGGCTAACCGTGGGCCTGAGTGTCACCTTGATCATCTTGGCGCACTCATTAGTCAGTCACGCGATGTCCGCCAGGCAGTGAGGCTTGGTATTTCGGAAGTATTAGAGCGTGGTGAAGACCGTCGGAGGCCTCTCTATGCACGAGCTCCTGTGATAACTTTCTATCGAGTGTGTATTCTTAGCTCCGTGGTGGCTGTTTGCTGTCCGTTGTGGTGTGTGTGTAAGGCACTCTCACTCACTCCCTGTACTGCGTGTATTCAAAGGCAACCCGCTGTCTCTTTTTCTTCCCACACTCTCCCCGCCTCCCCCTCCTTCTCCTCCTCCTCCCAAGGTTGTGTTTTACTGCATAATGTGATGGATTGAGTGTGATATGTAGTTATTGTAGTTGTTCTCTCTCTCTCTCTCTCTCTCTCTCTCTCTCTCTCTCTCTCTCTCTCTCTCTCTCTCTCTCTCTCTCTCTCTCTCTCTCTCTCTCTCACACATTAACTAAAAAATAAATATTATGAACAATACGTGATAAATAGCGCTTTATCACAAGTTTGCAGGTTTTTTGGGGAGGGGCAAAAGAACGAAAAGGCACAAAAAATACTATAGAAAAAAAAGCAGAGAGAGAGAGAGAGAGAGAGAGAGAGAGAGAGAGAGAGAGAGAGAGAGAGAAAGACGGTGTGTGTGTGTGTGTGTGTGGGTGTGAAGGAAGGTGTCTTTACGGAAGTTTCACAACTCCCACATGCCTGTTTCGTGACCTCATCCCCGCTCCTTTCGAGACGGCGAGTGACAGCTGACCAGATTACCAGAACGTTACAGAGGAAGCTACCTCGTCCATCTCACATCACTAACCCACCCTCTCCCCAAGGCTTCCCACCCACGACCTGCGCCTAACCAGGAAACCCCACGACATCACACGTTAATTCCAGATGAGGCAACATTCCCTCGCTAACTAAATCTAGACATGGGAACAGCAGTCATGCCACCGTAGTAATTTGAACCCGCCTCGCAACGCATTCCGATCTTCACCCCACCACCCCCCGTAACACGTAAATGTGCAGTGCTACCATTACAAGTGTCGCCACCACAGCTACGTCAGTCCTCGGAAATGTTAATACCGGATGTCTTTGTCTCCCATTTCTTGTGTCCGTTTATTATGCTCGTGGTTGAAATGTTAAGAGGTAAGGGTGAGGAGAACATGTACTCTAGTTAGTTATTATGATGTTCGTAGTATAGAGTATAGGTGTGGCGTATTTACAAAGCGACAAATGGTAGTTAGTCTATGGAGGAGAAGAACAATAAGAAAGAAAGAAAGAAAGGAAAAGAAAGAAAGAAAGAAAGAGAAAAAAAGAACGAAAGAAGATGACGAACAACAATAACAACAACATGAAGAAGAAAAGAAGAAAAAAAGAAAACAATAACAACGACAACAACAAAGAAGAAGAAAAGAAAAAAAGAAAATAACAATAACAACAACATCCATAAGACCCCCCTTCACTCTGTCATCACCATGTGCACTCAGACAAACTCAAGGCTTCAACGGGTGATTTACAAGCGACCGTCACGACAAAGAGAAAGAAAGAAAATACAAAAAATAAATAAGAAAAATAAACATACAGGGATCAAAGTCATACCACAGCTAACGGTGGTTCGTAGCAGTTACTTTACGTCCTTGTGGTTGTTTGGCGGAGGAATGCTTCTGTCAAGATGTTCAGCCTCTAGTTGGAGTGTGTCAAGTGTTGCAAGCAAACCTCCTGGAGTGCGTGAGGCAACCTGGTGGCGGTGGAAAGTTTCTCATGGTTTTCATTCTTTCTTCCCATAATACAACGTAACATGAAGGCGTCGCTGGCAAGAGGGTGTGAGAAGGAGGAAACTGTGACAAGATTTCGGCTCCAGGATTGCTTCTTCGTCGCATTGATACGCCTTGGCTAATATTTCAAAACACTCAAGACTCTCATAACAATCCTTTTCTATCAATGGGATTGCATCAATATCAACGCAATAGTGAAGACATTATTGACAACGAAACTAACTTCTACTGGAGTTCGTTAAAGTAAAGAAAAAATGCACTGAAATCTTAAAAAGGGGTAGTTTTTTGCTTTACTGCGCCGTGACTACGATGGACGGAATGCACAGGTTGCCATGAAAAGACTTCTGAAGGTAAACGTCACAGGAAATATAAGATAAAGGGCAAGGGGCACGCATGGCATAACTTGGTTCATGTAACAGTCAGGAAACAATTCTTTATGATCTGGCAATTTTACTCTCAAATTGTTGCAGATTATGGAAATACATCTTTGGGCAATTTCGTGTATTCTCTCTCTCTCTCTCTCTCTCTCTCTCTCTCTCTCTCTCTCTCTCTCTCTCTCTCTCTCTCTCAATCTATCTATCTATCTATCCAATGTTTTGGTTTGTTTTTCACCATAGAGATGATTAACCGAGTTTTCACTGGTATTTTTCCTGTTATTAGTATAGAAATCTTATCCATGCACCAATCCAAAACCATAATAACATTCTTTAAAAACCTGCATCACCAACTAAAATATTTCGAATTTAGTGAAGATGTGAAGGTGTTTGAGAATATGATCCATAGCGTCGGGTGTGGCTGTTTGAGGTTCATGGGGTGATGGAGACGAGGCCTTCAATGGGAACTCAGGAGCAAACGTCCCTGGTATCCTATGAACGAGGCGACACTCAGCCTTCGAACACAGCACTGCCACCACCAGGAAATGCCCAAATCGACGAAGATAAATGTACTCAGCTTGGTACACTCCATAAAAGGACCACGATTATGATCTTGCAAGTCAAAACATGATTACTGACTGTGTTGTGACTGCTACTTAGAGACCTTATATGTTGTATCACAGACAGCTACATGAGGAACACAATAACTATTGCTTTGTTGTTCTAAAGTCTTCCGAAAAGATAGCTTTTATGTCTATTGTATCTATTAATTAATATATTTTTAATATTTTGCCAAATGTTTCAGCTTTTATTGTTTCCGAAATGTTGTGGCTTAGCAATAACATCCACAAGGACATTAATTAAGGCACCTTACCGTATCTCACTGGTTTCGTTCAAACCCACGCACGCAAACGCTCTAATATGTCACAAATACTTTCGCATTGTGAACCAAGAGTTCTGTCTGTCACTCGCCTTACTCAGGGAGGGGGATGCCTGGACAATGAAGCCTAATTAACAGTCACAAAATTGCAAGAAAGGCAACAAACAAAAGTAGTAGACAACATAGAAAAGAGAGGCACTTTCCGCGCAGCAGCGTCGGCCTTGAGGAAGAGAGCTCAGACACTATCACCACTGTTACTGTTCTGTGGCTGCTGCAGCCATTCTTTAGAACAAAACCACGAAGGGAGTTCCTTTGCAATGCACCAAGCCACGGCAAGACTTCAAGGTCACCGCCCCGCTTCACGCTTCACTGTAGGCAATGTCAAAGGGATGCAAAACCCAGAATACTGCGGCTTGTGATTTAGGCAAGAGGAGAGATGCTACATAGACTGCTCTGCTCCAGAGACTTACATCCTGTGCTTGGGATCAGGACGGCTGCACCTTGGGCGAGGTGGACGGGAACACTACATATAGTTGTTGTTCAGAGTATATTCAGCTACCCTCTTTTCAGAAAGGCAGTTGTTAAGGTCATTAACTATCATAAGAAACACTTGTGCCATGGCAACACTTGCGAGTGAGCTGCAACACGTCTCACAGTGGCTACGTCGCGCTTTTTGTTGCAGTAATTGTTGTATCAAAACGACACTATTTATGAGATTACTGTTATTGTTATGCTACATTGGTACAGACCACATTGTCAGATATATAAGAACAATTTAAAAAATACATGGGAAATTTTAAACTAGGATAGTCTACAAAAGGCCCGTGTGTGTGTGTGTTTGGGGGGGGGGGAGGGGTGTCATATCCCAACAATTTCTACTGGGAAGTGGTATGAAGCAAGGTTACATCCCTACCTCTCCCCTCATCCCATTAGCCAGAGCGGTGTCGGCCTGCATACCAGAGGGAAAGAGGGAAGGGTACAGACGTGACAATAAATATGGATAAAATTAAAACAATGTCACTAGTACTAGATATTCTCGTCCTTCATCCCCCCCCCCTCTCTCTCTCTCTCTCTCTCTCTCTCTCTCTCTCTCTCTCTCTCTCTCTCTCTCTCTCTCCGGAAGTGACGCCGGCACTAGCCTCGCAGCCTCCCTCCCAGTGCCGGAGAGGGAGGGATGGCTTTCAATCTCTCCTTTCCACTTTTCCTCTAATTGAGATTCCGTTGTGCGCATTTCGTTCCAGTTCACGGTATGCTTATAGTGGTACGTCAGACATGACATTTCATTCATAGGTTTAGTGCGCATCACTCGTTTTGACACACAATCTCATAAATCCTACAGATGGAGGTACCTCTTCTTCACACACACACACACACACACACACACACACACACACACACACACACACAACGAGTAAAAGATATCAGAAAAAATACAGAGAAATAGACCATAACGTGAACTTTTCAGGCCTGTGGTATTTTTAACATTTACTTGTTGATATTATAAGTGAGCGGGAACTTCACTTTCACCGTCTTTGCAACAGTCGAAAGTATTCCAGCCTGGCTCTTCAAACTTTGTTAACCCCCGTGGTGTACTTCAGACATTTACTTGTTGACATTACGAGCTTCTTGACGCCACACCAACGCAACAGACAAACCTAATTAAGTCGACCTTTTAAAGAAGACTAATGATGTATTTGTATGTCTGTATGTACTGCAATCAGCTATAAAGGTTTCTACGACCTTTGAAGATAGTCCTTATGAAATCCTAAGGCGTTTTAAATAGGGATAGCTGATGACCATCACCGAAGTTCCTAAATGAGTGTTTGTATATTGAGGGTGTGACGATGAACGCAGGTCCCTGCTGGTGGAGGTTAGGCCGCCTGATGGACCGGTCCTCCCACCTGTCCCTTTCCTTCGCCCTGGGGATTCACCTCATTAAAGATGTATTAAGATGTTCTATATACGGAAAAGGAAGATCAGATCCTTATTAGGCATTTAACAAGATGTCAGTTTCTTCACTCGGGACGCTGATTTACATTTTATCATTAACATTTTTTCAATAACTTACATTGCAATCGAGCTGTATTGATTCGTTTGGGGGTGATGGGAGAAGCACGCAAGTGTTTATCAGAACATTATGTCATTATAGAATTCCTGCTATTCGTGGAAACAACTTGGCATAAGTCAATTAAACGCGTGAATAAGAAAACATTCAGTATGATAATACTTTACGACATTATTCTATTAAGACACGTGCTTAGATGAACACGCGACTCCATGAGACAGCAAACGAGACGCGTTCAGATAGCGCATACTGAGACTCGGGCGGCAGTAAACAATAGTGAAAAATGGAAGTGAAAAGAGAGTTGGGCGTGACACAACTGCCTGGCAAATCACACACACACACACACACACACACACACACACACGAGCCCACTCGATGTGAGAACGTTCTGACTCGGAGTGACCTCTGGGCGGGGGGCGGAAGACAGGGTTGCCAGTGACGGTTTAGCGGGCATCCATTCAGGAACACAAAACAAGCAACACGCGGATGCCTCGGTGAACTCGGTCATGCTAAACAGCCTTGCAAGGGTGCGGCTCATGACTACTGATCACTCGAGATTTAGTACCTGGATACATTTGCTGAGCACACAACATCAAACATCAACATCAAACAATTCAGATGCAATCAAATTTAAAACATTTACATTATAAAAACTGAAGCTCTATTGATAATAGATGAGAGAGAGAGAGAGAGAGAGAGAGAGAGAGAGAGAGAGAGAGAGAGAGAGAGAGAGAGAGAGAGCCCTTAACGAGCTATTGGTATCCTCTACGGAAGTGAAACAGCCGGATGAACACGGAGAGGTGACTCACATTAACTTTGTAGGAGTAGGACGGCATGTTTGGTGGTGGTGATCAAAAACTTGACGATCACATGTGACGTTTTCCTGATCTACAGTTTAATTTTTTTACGACGACGGTGTCTCCCTCTTGCCGCAACACACTGCTGGCACCTCCCCTCAAGGTAGCTGCTTATGTGCAACACTGGGCGATCACGATACAACACAGGGGAGCTGAGGCAAGTCACGATGGGGGGCCCGGGGACGCGCGGGCTGACACCACACCGACCAGGAAAATACTGACTCCGCGGCCCCTCGCTAGCAGCCTCGCTCACCTGCCAGGCTGCCAACTCGCGCCTCTCACCTGACGCCACCTACCTACCCTCCGTCCCACTCACCCACCAGGCGACCCTCTTAACCCGCTACACACCTTGCTTCAGCTACCATAAGGACGAACACACACACACACACACACACACACATAGAGCACATGGATTTTCTGTGTACATATCAAGCCTCATTGGTAAACGTGTCGACACAGTGAGAAGCCTACTTAGTAAAATATACTCGACGTAACCTTTGAGCCTACTTCTGAAAAGGTTCAGGTGAGGCTGGCGCGTCAGCTGTTGATCACCTAATGATAGGGATGAAAGACTCGGTCCCAGCAAGCACAGCTCCGAGTAAATCAAGTGACGGAGAAAGTACTCTGGTAAAAAAATAAAGATGAGCGCGAAAACATTGAGAACTTTTAACCAATAGTCACAGACGAAAGTTTGCATCACCTCAAATACTCAGAATATATGTTATATTTAGAATATCAGTATCGCTTTGTCGTTATTTTATAGAATCGAGAGAGAGAGAGAGAGAGAGAGAGAGAGAGAGAGAGAGAGAGAGAGAGAGAGAGAGAGAGAG
>CM035196.1:14213425-14215925 GCA_020233015.1 Callinectes sapidus | reverse complement strand
TGTGTGTGTGTGTGTGTGTGTGTGTGTGTGTGTGTGTGTGTGTGTGTTCCCTTCCCCTTGTACAGCATAGCCCGATTGAATGCAGAAATGTTTACCCTTGGCTATGCAATATATGTAGAGAGAGGGGGGGAGGGTAAGGAATCGGTTTTGGAGCACATATCTATCCCTTGTGAATTCTCATCCCCTTACGTATAGGTAGAGTTACTGAGGAGGAAGAGGAAGTGATCTTTATAACAGTATTAAAACTAGTGATTAGGTTTTGAAAACAAATAGGAAGGAACTGGTCCTCTAGCATAGTGTTCATAAATAGAACGGACTCAGTATTCATGTTGTTAGTGTTGAGTCAGCAGGAAGCTTTAAAAGAAGATTTGACCAGTTTATAAATGAGGATGATGGATGAAAATAGGTGTCTTTGTTCATACAAGGAGTGCCCCGTGTAGGGCTGATGACCGCTTGTAGCTTTCTCATTTTCTTATGTTTCTTATGTTCTTGTGGGTGGGAAAGTAGCGGTACTCGGCCAAATGCAATGATTGGCGAGGGCAAGCACGAAATCTTGATCCTTCCCTACTTCCCATTAGCCCAAACACGGACTTAATTTTACTTGAATGTTTGTCTGAAACGCCACAATCTAACCTTCAAATCATAATAAAGTTTTAAGTTCATGCATACAGGGAATTAACATTTACACATTATAAACCAGTTTCATTCAACAGTTTATGCACTACCATGATGGACCAGTATTTTGTACAAATACACCGTTCTTATTCTCACTGCAATTTACTCTGTAGGTGGCTTCAATAACTTAACCTCAAAATGTACATTAAAGCTTGGACAACAAATACATATCCATTTTACTATAGTTTACCAGCATATTTTTGCACTGACATTCCGTTTTCTCTATTTTAAGCCTTGACTCGAATATTTGGATGTTATTGCACTATTATAGTAATCAGTAGTGTGTGTGTGTGTGTGTGTGTGTGTGTGTGTGTGTGTGTGTGTGTGTGTGTGTGTGTGTGTGTGTGTGTGTGTAATCATCTGTGTTGCACCAACAGTAAAGTGGTGCGAGCCAGTTCACCGCACCTAATCAAAGCCGTGGCTGGAATTGCTCAATGAAAAATGCGCGCTCATATTTTTGCTTCTTTGTCATTTTGTTGGAGCCTTCACACTGTCGCAGTACTGAGAGGACGTTTGTTTACTTGCAACACAGTAGCCACCAGTAGCCCACACAATACTTGGCGGCAATGCTGAGTATCAAACTTTAAAATCTGCACAAGACACCGCTGACCTCGAGAGTCACCTGGCGGAAGAACAGTTTTCTGACATACTGTGGCTGGCTGTCATTGTCATGAAAGTTATTGTTTACATTTCTTTTGCTCCACATTCCACTTTCTGCCTATTTGTCGTTTTCGCTGGAGCGCTGCCACTGATAACAAATTCCACACGTGACCACTTTTCTTGATTTTTTTTTTTTTTTTCGTATGAATGCTGTCATGATTGATCACATTTGAAAACACTTCATGCCAAACTGCGATTAACAGCTTCATTTACTGACAAGCGTTATCACACCGAAAAACTGACAAACTCTCCATTGTCTTTACGAAATTCCTCTTTGCTTCTCTTATTTCATTACGTTACAGTTAGCTGGCATCGATGAGCGTAGCCTGCAATAATACTGGCCAGACCTCCTGTTATCCACCGGTCACTTGAGTATCGAGTGGCATTCTATATTGAGTGAACTGCAGCAAACCTCATCGCTACAAGGAACTACATAGACCTTGAATGGTCAACACCGTTATCTCTTGAAACTTGAAACATCACATACAAGCACATGACATTCCTTTACGACTACTGGAGAACATTCTTCAATCTTCAGCCACAACTCTTCTAGGCGTTGAACTGTCCTGAACCATTAATGCCTTGGGATTTCCCTTATCTCACCTCCTCATCTCCGCTTCTTTAAGCCTGACCGTATCGTAGATCCCGAGAACCCGCCCAAGCACTCCTCGTTCATGACTAAGTCGCTTTTAGACAAATGACCAAGAACCCGGCAGCCGCAAGTGAGCGAGTCCGGTTGTTAGCCACAGACTGCTGCCGTCAACGCTGCCCCTCCCTGCCCAACACACCTGCCCGCTCAAGGTCGAAGGGCTAGAGGAGAAACACGTGAGAGGCGGCTGCTCGGTGGATGAAGGGACGGATGAGGGGTGTAGGGGAGATAAGGAACGGCTGGGGAGGTACACTAATGAGAGGAAGGGGAAGGGGAGGAGCAACTCAGATGGAAGATGGAGACGCCATCGTGTGTATTGGTATCTTAGTTTTTCTTGTTATTTTAGTATCGAAAATTACAGTTTATATATGAGGCCATTGTTCATGATGAAACCTCGTTACTTCCATAGGTTGTTGCGATCAATAATTCTCTCTCTCTCTCTCTCTCTCTCTCTCTCTCTCTCTCTCTCTCTCTCTCTCTCTCTCTCTCTCTCTCTCTCTCTCTCTCTCTCTCTCT
>CM035196.1:14171601-14208935 GCA_020233015.1 Callinectes sapidus | reverse complement strand
CATATCACCATGGCCATAGAGTGTAGGACAACATCGTTTGGCCAGCTAGCTGTAAACAAACACATCACGTGGCTGGCTGGAAGTAAACAAACACATCACGTGGCTGGCTGGAAGTAAACAAACACATCACGTGGCTGGCTGGAAGTAAACAAACACATCACGTGGCTGGCTGGCTGTAAAGTAAGGATCACGTGCCTTGCCACACTACACGCATGCCAAAACAAAGGTGACGTCACCAGAGCACACACCAATAAAGGATTTATAGATGTTACCTAACCACCACTGTATACACATGTAGTATGTATACTAAACAATGTACTACGTGCACCAACAACACGCTCCAAGCTTATTATCTTTGTTATGACTCTTTGCAGATTATGATGATGATGATGATGATGATGATGATGATGATTAATATTATGGTGAAGATGATGATCTAATTCATTTACGTACACTTACGTACAATGTATTGTCATTCTGGCGTGTACAATACAATAGGAAGCTAATATAGTGTTATTGCACAAACCTGTACGTGGATTCTTATTTGGCAGTAGTTAAACTCTCTCTCTCTCTCTCTCTCTCTCTCTCTCTCTCTCTCTCTCTCTCTCTCTCTCTCTCTCTCTCTCTCTCTCTCTCTCTCTCTCTCTCTCTCTCTCTTGTTCAGATTCGAGCATTATGGGTATCTTGCCTGTGGTATCGATTCCTGATTTGACATGTTTACAACGCCATTTTTTTTAAAGACTTCTGGTCAAGTCGATCGATCCTGCCTTCTCCTGATCACACTTTAAGAATCTGGGAGCGTGATGTGCCTTGTGCCGTAATTCATGGGTGGAAAATCTCATATGTAGTAAATTTGAAGCTGCTGATGAGTTAAATGGCTAAACTACAAGATTTCGTTACGTTATGACGAGTTTTAAGACTAGAAATTCGTCTAAGATACAGTTAAATGGCTAAAAATCTGCGTTACTACGGGCCCTGGTGTTGGAGCGGCATCATCACTGAGTGGCACCGCCGCCAAGGGGAGGGGAGTGCTGCGGCAGGTGGTGATGACCCACACCCTGCCCCGAGCTGGACGCTGGGTCGCCGGTGAGAGGGACTTGTCTTGCCTTTCTCTCTCTCTCTCTCTCTCTCTCTCTCTCTCTCTCTCTCTCTCTCTCTCTCTCTCTCTCTCTCTCTCTCTCTCTCTCTGTGTGTGTGTGTGTGTGTGTGTGTGTGTGTGTGTGTGTGTAACGAGAAACTCAGGCCATGCAGTCTTTTGCCAGCTCCTCACTTTTGTTTTTTTCTTCCACTTTCATGTTACTCAACAGATCGCCATGACTTGCTCCTTCACCATGAGGAAATCTCGTAACAATTTTCATACAGTGCACCGTGAGTGGTGATAGGATTACGGCTGGAAATAATCAGAGGATGAGGGCCTGTGTGTCAAGTCTCAGCAAGGTAATTCCGTTTTTAAAGATTTTTTTTTTCATGGCTTTAGTTATGCTTTCCTTTTCCTTGTTTGTGCTGGTCACTGCAACACAATAAGTCTGGTAATGCCACACTTTCCATCATCAAGCCTGTTACAAAAACTCAACTCACGAGGACTCAGCATATCCATTACAAAAAAAACTTCTTTTCTTTTCTTTTCTACTCGCAGTAATTCAGTTTTATTATGATTACCGTATTTTATTTTGGTGATATTTGTGAGTCAGAGACGGTTCACCAAACCAGTTTGTTGTTGATCATAAAGTGGGCGTGTTCTTCCTTCACTCAAGGCCCACAGTAATTATAACGGAGGCCACCTGTTCCCCTTTGCTCACGCCTACGTTCAGCGAGCAGGAGTGACCACTACCCACACCCATCTCAATTCTAAAAGAAGAAATATCAAAATGCTTCATCCTTACACTGTCAGTATGATTCGCGATTCACACACTCCCTCACTCCCTCTGTCCCCGCTTGAACTTTGTTGCTTCCCACACCATTAGTGCTTCATCGGCTCTGTTTACACCTTGTTATGCTAATTCTCTCTGTGACAGCCTTGGTGAACCTGGAACTGAGCGACCGTGGGTAGGGATACCAACAGGTCAAGGTCAGCCAGTACTGCGGTAGTCTGCTGTAACTCTCTCCTTCTCAAGTTCACGGGCGTTTTTTTTTTTTTTTTTCTCTCTCTCTCTCCTTGGTCTCTTTTATCGCTAAGCCAGGAAGACTTCCGAGATTTGTTGTTTGTAGTGTTGAGACAGATAGTTATTTAGGACGCAGCCTGACGAAGCCACAGAGTAAACATTCAACACTGCCTCAATTCATCGACCTGTCTTTGTCGCTCTCTTGCGCAATGTTGGTAAAACTTATTTCTATATCTCGTGTCTCCTACCGATCCTTTTTTTAGTAACACACACACACACACACACACACACACACGGGAACGAAAATAAGACTGTGGCCGTCGCATCGCCACCACCAGTAGATCTTTTTTTTTCTCTCTTGACAGACAGCACCAAGAGAAATTTTGATTCACCTTCACAGTCTGGTGTAACTGAGGAGATTAAGGACATAACGAGGCACCTAAAACATTCTGAAAGCTACACCCCCCCCCCCCTTCTCTCTCTCTCTCTCTCTCTCTCTCTCTCTCTCTCTCTCTCTCTCTCTCTCTCTCTCTCTCTCTCTCTCTCTCTCTCTCTCTCTCAAACCTAGATATTTCACTTGGAGGACGTCAGGAATAAACTTTGTTGTATCATTGATTAGATTTAAACACCAACACAATGAAAAGAAAAAAAGATCCGATGATTCTGACGCGTTTCTACGAAGCTTTAGCAGCAAGTAAATATATAACAGAATGAGCAAAAGGGAACCAAACGTCCAGTATATACAGTACAGTACAGTACAGTATTGAGACGAGACTGAAAATTGATTGTGATTAAATCAATAAATCAATGAACAAATAGATAAATAGACGTGTTAAAATATGACAGAAATTATCATGACTCATGATTTTCATTTCAAGTTTATTTTTTTTTTCTTTTATAAACAATAGAATGAAGAGAATTGTTTTTATCATAAATCCTTTTGGTCTGGGTATCAAAGACAGTCATTGACTATTTTCAGATCATTGGGTTGACACTGATCATCAGCTGGCGCATGGTTATGAGAGACTAACATTTATCATAACACAGCTTATGATATGATGTCAGAGTGAGTCACACTGTGGTGGCGATGGTGGATCAGAACCATTAGTGTGGCTTGGCTCCTTCAAGCTGTGAAAGTCAGCGGTGTGTGTTCCGCTGTGAGGAGACTGGGGAGTGTGGTGAGCCATGGTAATGTTGTGTATCCTTTTCTCTGACCACAGTGTTACTTAGGTGACCTCACTAAAGACGTGGCGACGCTGACGTGGAGAGAAACGACAATACGGTGAGAGGCTGGCCTCGCTCAATCTTCTGGATTCTCATACCTCTTGCGGCGGGACTTGTGGTTGTGATTACTATCTTTCTTTCATACTTCTCATTACGATATGCACTGATAATACATACAAATGTATAATGTTTGTCATTGAATCTTATTTGTGAGGTTTCCAAACAACACCGGCAATAACAATTGTCACAGCCGCAGCAGCACCAGCAGTAATGTAAGTAGTGCACGTTGTCATGGATATCAAATGTGTCATGTGAAATACATTCAAGTTGATGTCTTACAAGCAATCTCTAATGGACATGCATGGGGCTACAAACGCAGTAGTGGACAATATGGACACAATTGTTTCTTGTCGACAGACGTACTAGAGGAGGATCACACGCACAAGCAGGATAATATGTCAATGGCAGGCTGCCTTTGATTACTTCATGATCCCTGCTCACCTCATTCACGTATTCAATATACATACTCGTATTCCATGAGCACAATGTGTTTGCATCATAAGAATGCATCCTGCATTATGCATTTCTGGTCTACGTATGCATGAAAATATATAGAAGAAGCACTTGTTTTAATTAATTTTTTTCCGCACAGGAAAAGTTCATCTATAGCGTCATACGTTTTCTTCATTTTGGAAGTACTGCATCATACTTGCAGAAACTGATACTCACATTTAAGCAATAAGATTTGTAGCTGCACATGGGCAGACCATGGATAATAAATAATACAAAATATATATCAATACATTTCGTGTAAAACGGTGTGTGTGTGTGTATGAAAGGTTAGGGAGTCCAGTTGGTGTGGAGAAGAACGACCTTGTCGGGAATGGGGGAGGGAGAGTTGCCGAGAGAGGACAACAGCCATAAGGAGGTGAGGGTCGCTCCCAAGGTCAAACCTGCTACTGCATCACCTTAAAACACTTTACAGCGCCTTTCTGATGAGGCTGAGGAAAGTGTTTCATAGAGACATATGGCGCATAAGTTACATAGGAGAGGCTATACACAAAGATATGCGAGGACTCTATGAGGAGCAGTCAATACAACCATTGTCCTAACGCTGTCTCCAGAGCGAGATGAAGAAGTAATATGCATAGTTTGGCAAAACCACCGCTTCACTAATGGTGCTGAGATGGCAAGGCACATTTCTTAATTAACATGGGAAGAATACTTCGAGACCAAGCTTTAGTGACGTTCACGTGAAAATGATCATAATACATACAACCTCCTACATTACACCGTAATGTAAGGCTCAAGTGAAAAGAGAAAAAAACCGTCACAGTCCAGGACACGTGGGTGGAAGAAGCGTGAGAAAGGAATAAAGCCAGTACTGGAGGAAGGGGGCGGGGAGGACGGGGCGGGGGCAGGGGGTGGGGACGGAAGACGCACATCCTGTGTAAGAACCGTGCAAATGGTTAGGAGAGAGAGATGGACATGCCAGTGGATGGGAAAGGCAGAACACGTACCGCCATGGTGACTTTTGCTTCCAGGGTATCTACCGGTGAATGACGCGGCCAACTCCTACAGACCGTCGTCTCTCCTGCAGGAGTGGTGTGCCTGGCTGTGGTGTGTGGCAGCCACACTCGGTGTTTCAGGATTAGCGCCGCTAGAAGCCGGTCACACAACACTGACACTATACGTGTTCTCGAGACGGCGACCTGCCCACGACTGTGCGGCCTCTCACCCTCGTGTGGTCACCTGCAACCCCCCCCCCCCTCTCTCCCCGCCAACCTCTCCATTCCACCTTTCTTCCTCATCTCCCCCTCCCTTCCACCAGTCCTTGTTACACTTCCCGCTGGTCATCACAGTCTTGCCAGTCATTTTATCGACCACACCATGATGTGTGTTTAGATCAAATGCATGACAGAAACAATGCTGAACCAGTATACCAGTATACATGCAGGCATGCATACTCGTATACTAAACACAGATTGTAATAAAAGAAAGGGTCCGGCATGCCCACGACGGACTGCAACACATGGAGAACACCAGACGCTGGCCGCAGCTGCTGCCGTCTACTGGAATTTCCTGTTCAATTGGTCACCTGCAAGTACTTAGGATTAAAATTCAAAATAATGAATTCGTCAGTTTCTCGACATCAATTCAATAAATGGAAAGCTTCCTTTCTTGAGTTGAAGTTATGCAGCAAGTAGTAGGCCTACATACTGTACGTACAGTATAAGTATGTAGTGGACTGCGTGTGGACTGTACAAGACACGACCGCTTGTTAAAAAGGAATGTAATCATAATGATGATGATAAATATAACAATTATGACAATGGTAGTAGTAGTAGTAGTAGTAGTAGTAGTAGTAGTAGTAGTAGTAGTAGTAGTAGTAGTAGTAGTAGTAGTAGCAGCAGCAGTAGTAGTAGTAGTAGTAGTAGTAGTAGCAGTAGTAGTAGTAGTAGTAGTAGCAGTAGTAGTAGTAGTAGTAGTAGTAGTAGTAGCAGTAGCAGTAGTAGTAGTAGTAGTAGTAGTAATAGTAGTAGTAACAACAAGAATAATGATGATGATGATAATTGTAACAATAATAATAGTAATGATAATAATAATAATAATAATAATAATAATAATAATAATAATAATAATAATAATAATAATAATAATGATAATAATAATTACAATAATAATAATAATAATAATAATAATAATAATAATAATAATAATAATAATAATAATAATAATAAAGATAATAACAATAATAATAATAACAATAATAAAAATAAATTACTTACTACTCATTTCGGGTTCCACCTCCTCGTCGTCTCGTTTGTCTTGCATAGTCCCTCGTCTTCTGTTCTAAGTTCCTCTATTTCTATTCCTTCTCAATCGGGAAGGATCAAGTCTTTTTATCCGAGATATCAAAATTCCGGACACCTTCACTAACACCTGATATAATATTGGAAAACATATAAATGAATTAAAAGAAACTCAACTTATTTATCTTTGCATAAGGCTGATTATCTTGAATTATGTTTTTTCACGGCTTAGTTGCTGTCTTCTGACTCTTCCTCACCCACTGCGTGTGTTACTTGATGTGCCGATGCATATTTTTCTGTAGGTCTCATATTCTTTAGTAGTTCCTTGTTGGATTTTAGGCATTAGAGCAGTGGTTCCCAATCTTTTTTCAGTGATGGCACCCTGAATTTATATAATCCTTTCTGTGGCACCCCTTTTTCACCATCACCCCTCCTCACGTGAATTAACTTCTGATATATAATTGTACCTGTTTAAATTACTTTAATTACCGATTTAAAATTATTATCCGTACTCAAACCAAAATTAACATATGATGTACTGTAGTACATGCCCAAACATAGAACTCATCAGTGGAATTAGATTCAGAATATTAGACTAACTCAAAATATTAGAGCAAGTAACTTCCTACACCGACAGTTAATTATAGGCAGACTGCTACAAACTGTTTTACAAATGTACCTTGAAACGATCTAGCCAAGACAAAATTCATGGCAATCTTGTGGCACCCCTAGGCGCCGTCCGTGGCACCCCAGGGTGCCGCGGCACCCAGTTTGAGAACCACTGCATTAGAGTCTTGACCGAAACCAGACCAAAGCAGCCACCATCCGTTTAATCCCTCCCCCCCTCCCTCTCTCCCATCTTTTCAACCTAAAATCATTTAATTAATAATTGTTATTTTTTAAGTTATTGATGGAAGCTGAAATTCCGGACATTTGAGGCATTTTCAAAAATCCCCCAGGACACAGATTTCGACATCTGAATTCCGGACATGTCCTGGAAAATCTGGACGTAGACCTATAGCAACCCTAATATTTAGTCGTATATTCACTCATTCATAGGTACATTGATTTTTCGCCCTCCTTTTCTTATATGTTTAGTCGTGTATTCACTCATTCATAGGTACATTGATACATATACATATAGATTAATATATTTTATTGTGTAATATCGGTTACATAAAGTCAACAGCCATAATGACTAGATTAATTCTGAACCTGTAAACAGAATTTTGGTGCCTCCTGAGCATTGAATTTCATACTTACAATGTTGTGACAAGAATAATCATTGCATTCACATAAAAAAAATGACTGATAGAGCAAGAATGATGAAATATGTTAAAATTATCTACATAGTTGATATACCAAATTACACACACACACACACACACACACACACACAAACACACACACCACACACACTATATATATATATAATATATTATAATATATTAATATATATATCTATATTATATATATATATATATATATATATATATATATATATATATATATATATATATATTATTGCAGATTAGCTACTTAGCTATCACGCCACCACGCTGAACTCACCCCCATCCCCCACCCCCTTCCCTACATTTCAATAAACACTGTAAAATGCAATATGAATGTATGAAACCAAATATATTCTCGGTATTTTAAAATAGATAAGAGATTATTTTCATATGAATGGGTGTTGTGGAATTCCCTTTAGGCCTGGCCTCGCTATGTACGATGTAAACAAGAGCGTGGTGGTGGAGGCTGGCCACCCTCACGTGCTAATCTGCGTCTCCACTCTTTAAGCAAGAAGGATGGACGTGAACAAAATTAATGGAGAGAAGGAAGAGGACGAGGAGGAGGAGGAGGAGCCCGTGAGGGTGTTGAGTGAGGCGCGTCACCTGGAGGCCATCAAGGCGCCCAACACTGCAGCACACTCTTGGAGACTCAAGGAACGGGTAAGGTCAGGAGGCTGCCCTCCATCACAGCGGGGTGGATAGGCACTATGTGGGGCGTGAGGCAGAGTACAACCATATCTTGGCGTCAACCATGGTCTTCCTCGATTATTTGGTAGAGTCAGGGCAGATGACACTGCTTACACTTGTGTGAGGCTGACAGACTAATGAAACTGATGCTGTGGAAACAATCTTTGGTTTTGGGCTTGAGGGGAGAAAAATTGAATGTTAGTTGGTAAGCATTGTATGAAAAGGTGTGGTATAGCTGGCTAGTCACAAACATGGAAAGAACCATTCTTTCATTTACATGTCATTAGGGAATGTCACTCCTTAAGTAAGGAAGATTCTGCATAATTTTTTTCTCCTTTTCTTTAAGATTATTGGATTGTCAATCCTTTTTTTTTTTTTTTTTTTTTTTTAAGATTGACAAAAGAAAAAAAAATCAGTTTTGTCCTATAAGATCCTATCATATGTGGCTGACAAATGGACTGATATTGGGGTTGAAAGCATCTACAGATACACCATCACTACTGTTTGAGACAGAAATTTTTTCTCATGCATTTAGTTATCCTAATATGTTAGTATTGTCTCAACCTTTCCTGTGTGAGATCTTTATTTACTATGAATGAACAGCAATACTGTTTCTATAATTCCAGCTGAAGATGTGCTGTTTTTAACACAAAATGTTCCATGTGTTAAGCAATGTGTGTTTCTTTTTTATTTGATTGGCTCAGATGAAGACAGTGAGTGTGGCACTAGTGTTGTGCCTCAACATTCCTGTGGATCCACCTGACATTGTTAAGACACAGCCCTGTGCTCGCCTAGAAGCATGGATTGGTAAGTCTTTTTATTTATCTATCAAGTCAACTAACAAGGGGACTGGCAACTAAATGAAACTTGTTTTCCATTTGATGTTGCCTTTGGTTAGCTTTCTCCTTTTACATTAAAAATTCATGTGTTTGAGTGGTCATTAGCTACTAAAAGAAGTAGTCATTCACCAGCTACAAGAAGAATTATATATCTAACACAAAATCTCACAATATTTGAAAATTGAAGGATAGCAAGACCATGATTATACTTGCTGGACAGTAATTATATTTGACTAACATCTTTCTTGTATGGAACCATGAATGTTATGATTTAATTAAACTGAGACCACCAATTAATTCATCTTTTTATATATGGAATGCCATTTCCAATTGTTTTTCTTGTAATCCATAATTTCCTCTCAGATCCCCTTGCCATGCCACCATCCAAGGCTATAGAAGCAATTGGCAACAGCCTACAGAAAGCCTATGAGCGATGGCAGCCTCGTGCACGCTATAAGCAATCCCTTGATCCCACTGTGGAAGAAGTCAAGAAGCTGTGTATGTCTTTAAGGAGGAATGCCAAGGAGGAGCGAGTCCTCTTCCACTACAATGGGCATGGTGTCCCTAAACCAACAACAAATGGAGAGATTTGGGTATTTAACAAAGTAAGTCACACAAGGTTGTGTGAGGCATGCACATTAGGTGACACACAGCAAGGCGGCAGGTCGGGCCACCTCACACCTCTTTCACAGCCTTCCAGCAGGCTTCCACAATGTAAACTAGGCACACACTGTCCTGGCACACACACTGCCAACACACAGGCACTATTACATGGCAGTCAGAGTATATCTGTCCAGGAACGAGGGGAAGCGAGGCAGCAATCTCATGCGGCCCTTCCCTCTGCTCTTCTCTCGGCTCACTCTCCCTGCCTGCGGTTGGCCAGCAACCAACTGCTGACTCGTCAAAATCCCCTTTTTTTCTCTCTCTCTTCTCTGTCCCTTCTTTGTCTAGACTCAAGCCCGCCACACACATACAGACACACATACACAAGTACACGTCCCCCCATACATGGGTTCATAACAATATTTGCATGTTAAAATCAGTGTCATAATATTATATTGATGTTACCTTTGAAACATGCTTTTACCCATTGAAAGTATCTTAAAATGATGATCAGTACCTTTATATGTGCAATGAATTAAATGGCTTTTTAAGCACTATCATATATTTTTTCTTTTCAGAGTTATACTCAGTATATTCCACTATCCATCTATGAACTTCAAACATGGATGGGTGCTCCATCCATATATGTTTATGATTGTTCCAATGCAGCTGTCATCATTCATCTGTTTGAGCAGTTTGCAGAGCAGCATGAGGAAGAATGGAGGGTGAGTACTTTGTGAAACTAGGAAGTAATGCTGTGATAATATATAAAGTATGTATGGTAATCCTTTCTATATTCAAATGTTCAATTACTGGACTTATCAGCATTGAAATGTAACAATGTTTGGATAATTAGCTTGAGACACTTCCAGATATACATGTACCATTTATTAATTAAGTTTTATTATAGTTTTCAGATCTCTTAGAGTTTCTAGACTATCAGGAGACTAACATGGAAGTCCATAACTGAATTAAAAGAGGCTAGATAATTGAGAATATACTCTTATGTGTTAAGTATTCTTTTTAGGCAACACTTGATTAGTTAATGAATCCACTAACTCTTTCTTCCATTCACTACAACAGAAAGGAAATAATGGTGGTAGTGGCAGTGGTGCTGGCTCGAGCCCACCTTCCTTCAAACAGTGCATCCAGCTTGGGGCATGTGAAGCTAAAGAAATCCTGCCAATGAATCCTGATCTTCCTGCTGATGTGTTTTCAGCCTGCCTCACCACTCCTATCTGCATGGCAGTGCGTTGGCATCTCCTACATAATAAAGGCAAATTATTACAAGGAGTTAACCTTGATGATGCAGACAAGTAAGTCATACTGCCTTACTTCTTTTGTGATGAACTATGGGAATAATTTTTGGTTGACCTGGTACAGTGTACAGTCATCCCATGTTATCCTCTGGTGTTAGGTAACAGACACACCAATAGTATTGAGCCATGCTTCCATTTGGGTGAATTTATTATATTAGCATGTAATGATCATTTTGCAGGATTCCAGGCCAACTTAGTGACCGGCGCACATTACTTGGTGAGCTCAACTGGATCTTCACTGCTATTACTGATACCATTGCTTGGAATACCTTGCCACGTGGTGAGTCTTGAGTTTTTCCAACCATTTAGGTTCAGATTATAGTGAATAAGTAATTGTATAGTGCCTGACTTTGAAATGCATATTTGCAATGTAATGAGTGTTCTTTAATTTCTCTTTCAGACCTGTTCCAGAAACTTTTCCGTCAAGACTTACTTGTGGCAAGTCTGTTCCGCAACTTTCTTTTGGCTCAGCGTATCATGAGATCATATGATTGTACTCCAGTGTCCTCCCCTAAGTTGCCCCCAACACATCAGGTAACATATAGAGGATTTTTTTTATGTAAGAGGGAGAACCTGGCCAAGGGCAACATCAACCCCCCCCACCCTCCCAAAAAAAGGCTCATTTAGCTGCCAGTCTCCTTGTAGGTCCAAGAGAGTTAGCCAAAAGAAAGGGAAAAATATCTTGAAACCTCCCTGTTAAATAAAGTCAAGTCATAGGAAGTTGTAAATACAGAAGGAGGTAGAGAGTTCCATAGTTTACCAGAGAATGGTATGAATGATTGAGAGTATCTACTGGTTAACTCTTGCATCTGGGAGTTGAACAGACTGTGTGAGTGGAACCCCCATACATGTAAAGAGTACTTCATACATGGGAGGATGAGGCCCTTGTACAGAGTTATTAGCATTTTGGGGATGAGAAAACTGTCAAGGATGCCTAACTTATAGAATCTCTCTCTCTCTCTCTCTCTCTCTCTCTCTCTCTCTCCCCTTGACATGAAGTAATTGTTGAACGGTCTTTTCAGCATCCCATGTGGGTAGCGTGGGATCTAGCACTGGAGCTGTGTTTGGACCAGATGCCCACAGTGCTCAGTACTGAGGATCCTTATTCACATGTGCATTCACCATTTTTTGAGGAGCAGCTAACTGCCTTCCAAGTGTGGCTTGACCTTGGGCATGAGTGTCGGGAATCCCCTGAGCAACTTCCAATTGTCTTACAGGTAAATTAATTCCCTTTCTTGATGTATTCAGCAACAACAAATATCAGTAGATGGTTTTTGGCTTGGAGATTGAAAGTTTTCTACCAGAGTTTCATAAGATTGTAGAAGAGTCGCTGATAATGGTTCCCAAATGCCTAACTAAAGTCCTCCATCTGGAGACACTTTCTTAGTCTTGATAAAATGCAAAACTGGAAAAAAGAGATTTCTGAAGTTATTCATATGGAACTGTAGATCTAAACCAAAATATAATATTTCTTATAATGGTGGAATTATTGATATCTGAAACGTGGCTTCATGTTCCAGGTTCTCCTAAGTCAAGTTCATCGGCCTCGTGCTCTTGAACTTCTTGGCAGCTTCTTGGCACTGGGACCCTGGGCAGTGAATCTAGTGCTGTCAGTGGGCATCTTTCCCTACGTGTTGCGGCTCCTCCAGTCCACTGCCAGGGAGCTGAGGCCTCTGCTGGTGTTCTTGTGGGCGAAGATTTTGGCCGTTGATCCTGTATGTACATGATATCTTTGATCCTATTTATACAGTCTTACGTTATTTTAATAACTTCATTTATTATTTTTATTCATTCATTCATTCCTTATTAGTCTCTCTCTCTCTCTCTCTCTCTCTCTCTCTCTCTCTCTCTCTCTCTCTCTCTCTCTCTCTCTCTCTCTCTCACTCATCTAGTGCCTTCTTGTTATATATACATTTGAAAATCACAAATCTGAAATTCCTACAACTAAAATGGTTGCCTATTTTTGTTTTTTCTGGTTTTTGGAATATTTTAATCTTCATTTATGAAATGGGACAGCTTGAGGATAATATTCAAGTCTAAACACAATGCTCATTTACACTTCAGGATGTGTATAGCTTACTTAATCAATCATCAGTGTATCCTGATCGTGACATTGTCGTTTTGTGTCTTTCCTAGAGCTGTAAGGGGGACCTGGTGCGTGAAAATGGCTACAAGTATTTTCTCCAAGTTTTGTCAGACTCATCTATGCCAGTAAGTTACTCTGTTGTGCTTTCAGCTGCACCATTACCCTGACATAAATACTTCATATCACTGATTTGCTCATTCATACAAATTCACTTCTTCAGGCAGAGCACAGGACCATGGCAGCATTTGTATTGGGTGTGATAGTGTGGGAGCATCCAGAAGGACAGCGGGTAGCCTTGCAAGGCTGCCTTATGCCTCTTTGTCTTGAACAAGTGAGTGATCCCCATCCTCCCCTGCGGCAGTGGGCTACAATATGCTTGGGGCGCACATGGCATCACCACCCTGATGCTCGCTGGACTGCTACTAGGGACAATGCTCATGAAAAACTATTTACCCTTTTATCTGACCCAGTTCCTGAGGTGAGCCAAAGTTCATTCATATACACACAAGTGAGAGAACTTACACAAAATAAAATCAATGAAGTTTTCAAAAGTTACTAAAAATCATAAGTATTGTTGATCTGTTCTGTATATTTTCAACAGTAAGATGTAAAATGTGAGTTGGTAGGAAAATCTCAAGGTTAAGAGATATAAGAGACAATTGGATGTTGCAGGTGCGAGGAGCTGCAGTATTTTCCTTAGGCACCTTCATCAGCAGCATACCGTCTCGGGACAGAAGTGACCATGCACGCCTCATAGACCAGACTGTTGCCATCACCCTTGCAACCACTGTTACCCATGATGGGTCTCCACTAGTCAGACAGGTGAGTAGCAGCTACTTGGAAGTTCATGATTGTCTTGACATATATCTTTTGCTCATTATCTCACCATTTTTTCTCCCCTCAGGAATTGGTTGTGGCATTGCAATACTTTGTGCAGACATACGAGAGCTCCTTCTTGAATGTTGCTCACCAATACTTTTTGGAGGAGGCTGGAATTGACCTTTCCCCTCAGTCACCAGCCTCTTCATTAGACAGTATCATCATGTCACCTTCCAACAGCCTTACTCGGAAGTTTTCACGGCAAAACAACAAGCAGCTGTCCTCACCTGGCCAGGTCAGTCAGTTTAACCCATGGGTATTAAATCCCTTTATTACATAAACTTAAAGCAGCAAGACATTCACCTGATGGTCCATATTTTAATCTCCCATATGTTTCATGATTTACATTTCATATTGGTATCTTATAGCTACTTTCTTAACTGCTATTGGGCTTTAATCTTGTTTTAAATGGGTTTTATTCCCCAAAACACAAAAAGGAAACAGTCTGCTATCCAGGAAAAATATTTCACTTTTTGTTCTGATGCTGTATGGGTTAAAGAAAGTTTATCAATATCTAGTTGGGCACTCCACACAAAAATTTCCTTTTGTAAATGCTCATCTTCAGTCTTAGATATTACCTTCCATGTCCATAGATCAGTAAACTATATATATATACTGCAAATGTAATTTTTTCTTGATTCATTGTTCTCTTAGCTTGTTGACAAGTTTTGCTTTGAAATCTGTATCACATTTCTTCATGCATTATCTCTACATCTTTTATCAAATATTTGTCACTATTTTAAACTGACAACAAATTTTCATATTTCCGGTGGTATTATATATTATTCAATTTTCTCTCATAATTAGGGTTTAGGATCAAGTCCAGACTCTTCATTCACTGACAACACATACATGTCTCCTATGGGAGTGAAGCGGGCAACGTCCACACACTCCATCTCCTCCATTGGTGAGTATTATTCTCTCTCTCTCTCTCTCTCTCTCTCTCTCTCTCTCTCTCTCTCTCTCTCTCTCTCTCTCTCTCTCTCTCTCTCTCTCTCTCTCCTCACTCTCTCCTTGTTACAATAAGAAGGAATCAACAAATTAAATAACCTGGTGAAGATTGGTGTCTACCTCCTAATTAATCACTTTTTTTTTATTTCTTCCTGACTTGTGTACAGCGTGAAATACAAACTGTCCCAAGAGAATTCTTGTCTTGTATTTTATTTGATTTCATTGTTCTCATTTTATTCATTTATATTTTTAATGCTCTTCAGGGTCAGGGGGGATACTTAGTGGAGGAGTGAGCAGTTTGTCCTATAGTGGAATGTATTTGAAGTTGTGGAATGCATTGATGACTCTGCAGCATGATCCTTTCCCT
Source organism: Callinectes sapidus (assembly GCA_020233015.1). Taxonomy (NCBI): domain Eukaryota; kingdom Metazoa; phylum Arthropoda; class Malacostraca; order Decapoda; family Portunidae; genus Callinectes; species Callinectes sapidus. Next base: position 14,193,773 of record CM035196.1, on the reverse strand, counting down.
GCTGTGGCTAGTCTGGCGAACACTGTGATTCAGCATGTTCGCTCCAAGGTAAATTTTTGTTTGGATGGATTTACTTAATGCTCGTGATACCACCTGTGCCTTACTGTATTGAAACAGTGACACAGCTATGATATCCTGGTCTTGTGGAGTTTAATATTGCAGTCATTTGGTATTTCTTCAGTTCTCTTTATACATAAACCAAGAGGAAATAATGAGATATGAAAATTGATTAAGCTAAAGGAATGTCTTGATGTTGTTGTGAAATTCATATTGATTTTGAAATTTAAGCGTATTTTTAAAATGTTTTGATATTATCAAATTTGTAATTTTTATGTTGTAATGATGAAACTAACAAAAATAAGTTTGTCTTGAGTTTAAGTGAAATTAAATAATTAGTAAAAGCAAATAGAAAAATTAGAGACAGACAGGCTGGAAAAAATGAACATGAATTCCAACTGCAGCTCAAGAATTTTGGGAGGGAGCCATCAGAGCAGCGAGTTGAATCAGCTCCTGGGACTCCCGTCAACAAACCTATGTTCATCGTGTAAGTATCCTGCGTCACCTCCTTGTTCCTATGCTACCTTCATCACAACATGAGTATGAAAATCTAATTCCAGTTTTTCATATTTTTATCTTAGAAAACTTAGAAAGACTTTGTTTTAATGTTTATTTTGTCTCTTCAATAATAAAATATAATGTTTTCTCTGGTAAACTCTGGTAAATCTCTGGTAAACTCTAGAACTCCCTACCTGCTTCTGTATATCCACCTTCCTATGACTTGAACCCTTTCAAGAGAAAGGCTTCAAAATATTTTATGAGAACTGGCACTTACGTGGGCCTTGTTTATAGCTATTTTTGTTGCCCTTGGCTGGTACCCCTCCTACATGAAAAAATATATCATTAGGAACTTTATTCATTTACTTTGCTATAAATAATCTAGATTGTCTTGTGTATGCCAGTAAATCTTGCATTACTATCGATGGTTGTGATGAGAGCAGTGTAATAGCTCTTTGTATTTCTGAATCTCAGAGGGGAATCACCACCATCACACCACCACCTGGATCCTGTACCTGCCCGCACACGCTCTAGGAATCACCACAACCATGTAAGTTAAATAGTTTTTCATATTTAAAGAAAAATTACTGGTTCTAGATCTCTGGAGATCAGAAAATCACACACATTGTTTTCTGTAACCTGTATTGCAGAGTGAAGATGGAGAAAGCACCTTCTTAAAACCACTGGTTACAACAGAATTTGTGGAGTGGAGTGCCACTTCCTTCATCCTCCCTCGACAAAAGTCTTCTGAGTTGAACTCTGCTTCTTCTCCCCTCCATTCATTTTCCTGCAGGTGAGTAGAAAGAAGACAAATAACTATTCATGCTGATTACAGTACTTTCCTTCTTTCTATCTTGGCTACTCTCTGTTATAGAAAAAAAGAATAAACCTCTAAAGAAACACAAGTCCTAACTCAAATTTTTCCAAATCGAAATAGTAGTATTTTAATATATTTAATATGTATTTTCCTCAGAACACAATTCTATCACCTGAACATGATTAGCACCCAAGCTACCTTGCTAACTGCCTCATTACTACATATAAAGAAATCGAAAGAATAGATTTTTTATAATCATTATTGATTGATTTACTTTCATTCATTCATTCATTTATATTTTTTATGAAATATGGTGCTACAGGGATTCATGATCCCAATATTTGCTGACTAATGATAGCTTTATGTATTGAAAAGCTTGATAAATAGAAGCCTGGGTCTTTTATTCCACAGATCCTCTAATTCACGACTGTTGGGAGAATGTGAGGAGCGACGAAGTGTTGGCACTAACAAACTTGATGATCAGGTGTTTGTGCATCGAAACCCAGGACCTCCGGCTGTACTCCTTTTCCACCCCATTGAACCCCTTCTTACTGTGGCAGACAAAACCAATGTGACGTGAGTGCAGTGTTTTTGTTGTTAGATTTAATGGATTCACCTTGCTTGTTTGGTTAGTGATCTTACACATTGTTCTAAAAGCATTCAAATGATTACTAGATTGAAATAGTACCCTAATGTACAGAGATGTGGTATAGAAAGAAAAAAAACTTTGATTATAGTATTCAGGTTAATTAAAGATCCAGGTAGTGAAGTAATATTATTTCAGGACAGGCAAACTAGTGAGATAAACATTTTGCATGACTATTTCCTTCAACAGTTTATGTGCACATGCAGTGTATACACACACAAACACACAGTGACTTGATTTGTTTTGGTTTCCACAAAGGGATACAGAGAAGCATTAAAATCAACTACCTCATAAGGGTTGTAAGTACCTGTAAAAATTGCTTTATGTGTAAGACTTCTTAACGTATGATTTAAATTATGAACTGATGACAACATGCTGGTGTGACAGAGTATGGGATGTGGAACGCAACCACCGAGTTACTCACTGGACCAATAACAATGGAGGCTCCAGCTGCATCTCCTCCTTAGCTGTGCTGAACCCAGGTACATCGCACACCTGTGTTGCTACAGGATGTGATGATGGCAGTGTGCGAGTATGGCAAGGAGTGTTCCAGGAACAAACATCATCATCAAGCCCCCAGGAAACTGCACCATCTCTTCTCACCTCCTATCAAGCATCCACAGATGTCAATCCTGCTACCAGGAGTAAGATATAAGTTGCCTCTTTTGACAGTACAGGGGATCCTTGATTTTTGTGAAAGTTCTGTCCCTACCATGCAATAGGATGCAATTTTCAATATAAGGATAGAGGGATTGTGGGTGGGCTGGATGGAAGTAGGTGTGGCAGGAGGGTAGAGAAGGGAGAGTGAGAGAATGCTAGTCACAGTAATGCATCATACCAGATGTGAGGGTAAAATATGCTCTTTTGAGATACTGTTTGCAAAATATTTCCCAAATGGAAACTCAATTGTAGGAAAGTGAAAAATAGCATAATCAAGTATTGCAGTGAATATAGATAAAGCTTTGTTGCTTATTTAGCACTGCATGGTGCCATAACCACTGAATGCTGCAGGTCAATGAAGTCATAAACCAAGAACTTCCTGTACGTATTTGTATTTGTTGAAATCTTCATAATATGCATGATTAGTAAGATGATATGCCTCTCTATTTGTACTATGAATGTTTAATTACTTATGTCTGTCATTTCCAGGTGTGGGGTTATTAATGAGTTGGGAACAGGACACAGCAACAATGGTAGTGGGTGGAGATTCTCGCACCATCAGACTGTGGGATTTGAAGGCTGAGCGTCGTACCTCAGAACTGCCCACAGGAGGAGACTCTTCATCCATTGTGACAGCTCTTCACTCCCACCAAGCAGGTGTGTTGAACATTTGATGGAGGATATCTTGAATGGCACCCAACAAGTTTGATCCATCACTGTTTTGCACACTTGGCTGTGTCATCAGTGTATAGTTATTATTCAAGTAATTGATGATGTTAGATTGGCAATCGTGAGGCTTTGTTCTGAATTTTTAACATAGAAGATTTGATCCATGAGATTAATAAGGCCTATTCCTACATCTCAAAAATGTAGTGCTGCTAGATCAGAACTCTGGCTTTGATATAAAAGGTAACCTGAATATATGTGTATATTTATTTTTTATTTTGATTAGTGAAAAGCTTATGCTGTAAACTTTCCAAACCATCCTTGGATTCTCTTGGACACAAAATAAACAATCCCATCATCTGCCTATATATCTGTATTATATATATAAATTTTCATTTTTTTTGGTTTTTATTAGGCCCATGGGTAGTGGCAGGTTTCTCAGATGGATATGTGCGAGTATTGGACAGACGTCTTTCCAGTAATAAGACTGTGGTGAGGCAGTGGCGAGAACACACTTCATGGGTGATTAGTGCTCACCTTCTTAATGCATCACAGGCGACCACCAAGATCATTACAGGAGTGTAAGTTTTTCTATTTTCTCATTTCATTTATTCAACATTTTCATTTACAATAAAGACTTTGTCTTCAACATGGATAATAAGTATTGTTGTGGTAGCCTTTTAAAAAGCTTCCAATATTAATACACCCCAACATATTAACTACAATCTACAATAGAACATTTAAAATCACATTTGGTCTTAATGTCATATACAACAAACTAGTATTAGAATATAGCAGACCTATTGAGGGATCTCTTTAGAAATTTCAAGAATAATCATTCCATCATCATTTTGTAATTCTAGAATTTGATCTGGCATTATCGCCTGTTATCCTCTGTTTTGCCTGCAGAGTATCAGGTGAAGTGCGTTTGTGGGACATGAGACAAGCTAACTCTGTTCAAGTATGTGCACCTCACCATGAAATGACGGCAATGGCCACCCATGCTAATGCTCATCTCTTTGCCACGTAAGTAAATTAAACAGCTTCTTTAAGCTTTATTCTAGATATCTCTCCTTGAATTCTTACATACCTCTTCTTGAAAATTTGTGGATTTCTTTTAATTTCATCTCAGCTATGCACAACACATTGGGTTTACTATCCTTTAAATAGTCCTTTACTTCCATCACACTGGATAGTAACCCATCCACATTTGTATACATCATTCTTGATTTACTACTCCTCCCAACGTCTGTATCTCTTTTGTCTACTGTTGTGGCTCTTCCACTTCTTCCCTCTCCCAAATAAACCACTTCCTCAGTCTCTTATCTAATTCCCTCCAGTAAAATTTCATCTCATTTTTTCCTTTGCCTCTTGTTTTAGTTCTCTCTCTTTCTGCCTTTCTTGTAAGTTCAGGTGTGTGTGCGATGGTATGAACAGCAGGTGATTTGAATTTGTGGTTGGTGGCAATTCTTGTAAAAGTAAAACCATGGAAACTGAAAATGTGGTTAATGAGAAATTATATATGTATGGGTGTTCCATTACAAGTAGCTTGTGTGTTGAGTATCAGTGTGATATAGTACTATGTTTTGTTACAGGGGATCTGTGGAGCAGGTCATTGGTGTGCATCATGCCAGTGGCTCCTGTGTCAACACCATTAAGTACCATGAAGGATTCATGGGCACTCGCATCGCTCCAGTGTCATGTCTGGCCTTCCATCCCCGCCGTGTTCTTCTGGCAGCAGGCACCACCGACACATACATCACTGTATATGGTCTGTCACACAGATAGTAGCCTCATATGTGTTTCACTTTTTTTTTTCTTTCTTTTTTGGGGTGGGTGGGGATGATAAGTATGGAACCTGCATATAGCTGACGTACAGTGAGAAAGAAACAATTTTGCTGTATTCCTCGTTTATATCCAAGCTCCCGTTCAGTTTTTGTGCTTTTTAAATATTGCAGTTTTAGATGTTACCTCCTGTTGCCATCAAGTAGAGAGTACCTTGTTGTGGTCTTAAGGAGGCATTTATTGCTGTATTACTGCTGTGTTATTTCAACATTACTTTAAATACTATACTGCATTGTTAGTTGAATGTTATTTTAAAGATTATTGATAATGAGGTTATTGTGGAAGAATCTTGCACAACCAAGCCAAGGCTCCTATGATGAATGTTATTGTTGCAGTATATAGTAATTTTAGAAACATTAAAAATAAATTAATACATAATAAGAATCAATTACAAATGTGGGGTCATTTTGAGTAGGAATGTCGCACATCAATTATACAAATAATCAAATAAAACTCTACATTAATAATCATAAAGCTCAGTCGCCAGACCATAGTTAAAAGAAAATACTGCTTCATGTATCTGAACAAAATAATTTACTCCTCTGTGGAAATTAGTGAGACACAAAAACCTCAAATATCTCTCTCTCTCTCTCTCTCTCTCTCTCTCTCTCTCTCTCTCTCTCTCTCTCTCTCTCTCTCTCTCTCTCTCCTTAGAAATTTGCAAAATAGTTTAGTTTGTGGGTTAATTTTGTTTTCACATATTCTTGCTATAATAGTTTTTATTACTTTTATGTGTCTCATACCCTGTAATATATTTAAGATCAGGTATTTAGAGGGAAATTAAGAAATGTTATAGATGTTGGCAGAGGCATCTTCTTATGTTAATGTTGCTGTCATTAGTGTTTCAGTAAAGCAGGTTGAGACTGACATGTGGAAATACTGTACTATGATTGTAATTGCCTGATGATAGATAGCTGTAGGTGCAATGTGAATCTTGTATAGCACCAGGAATGGTTTTTGATATTGCAGAACTTGCATATTTCATTTTTTTATTGATTCTTTTTTTTCACTCTAAACTGTGTGTGTGTGTGTGTGTGTGTGTGTGTGTGTGTGTGTGTGTGTAAAGATGGTAACATTTTGAGTGCTTGTGAGAGGTAAAGTTTTACTAAACATTAAAATCTTATCTCAGTTCAGAATTATGCACCTTGTGAGACTAGCAATACTACATGACTCACTTTTGGAATTGCAATTACTGAAGTCTTGAGAGCTCATGGTTGATGTGCATGGATCAGCATCTAAAACCTTAATTGTTTTGTAGTTGAATAAGTAGTTGTATTAATAGAAGTTGGATTTAAGAAGATCTTGAAGTGCCTGAGTTGAGAGTTATATCCAGCATGATAGCGAGATTGGAGGTAGTTTTGTGTAGTTACTGTAAGAAAAATGTATGAAGGACTATGATTGGAATTGAAAGGGTTTCATAGCCCAGCCATTTCACAATAACAGAAATCTACAGGTTATATCCATTTGGGAATATGATGGTTATTGCAGATTCAGATGTGAATTAGAAAATATGGGTTCCAAAATGTGTCCTGGAAGAGAAACAAGTAATAAAAATTAAAGACTAACAGATTTAAGAGTAAAGTTCAAATAATTCTGATGAATCAGTCTGTTTAATTAATCTCACACCTCCTAGTCATTGTTACCAGAATTGCCATTGTTTGGATAATAAAACGTGTGATGTAATTATGGAATTCTGTAAATACTTCATTCTTGAGAAATATTTAATCAGGATTTATTGTTATTCTTAGCTATAATACACATACACAAATGAAAAGTTATGTACCTACTTAATAACATAAAATGAATTGTACCTATTTACCAAGGTGAAAAAAAGTCTTATGATACAATGATTATTCAATGTTTTCATCTTGTTATCAAAGCCATTGTATTCTTTGTTGTTTTTAGAAATTGATCTATATTGGATGAAAATTCTGGTGATAGTAGTAGCTTTGACCATGGGGCATGTGACATATTGCAGAACCTGACTAGAAGGTAGGATTCAGTGAATGATTCTTTCCTCATTTGGTCACTGAGCACAAGAGAATTGTGCATGTTATAAATTTGATATATTTTGATTCTCATTTATTCAGGGATAAATTCACATGGCTTTGAATTTCTCTCTCTCTCTCTCTCTCTCTCTCTCTCTCTCTCTCTCTCTCTCTCTCTCTCTCTCTCTCCCTGCATTTTATTTTTACTTATATATTCTTATTTATTTGTTTTACTCACTTATTTTATCATTTTTTCTCCAAAGTAATAACAGTTTTTACAATTGATTTTGCTCACATTTGTAGCATTTATGGTATGGACAACTTTTGAGGGATTATTATTATACGTCCTGTTCTTGCCATATTGTCATATTATCACTAAAAGATATATAATTGTAACACAATGGCTATTAGTAATTTACTGGAACTATCATGGATATCTTGTACTCTGAGTCATTTAATAACCTGTGACATTCCCAAAGCTCATGTGTGACCTCATCCAATGCAAAATCTTTCTGTATGTGCAATATGATATGATGGACAGTGGCTGGAAAAGACTAGATAAAGTCCCAGTTTCTTACTGCTCATCATGTGTCCATAACTCTTGTAAATTGAAAATACCTGGAAATCAACAAAATGTCATTTATTCACCTGCATTGAAATAGATATGTCTCCTACAAATGGATTTGTAAGTTCAGGAAAGGATTAACAAATAAATCTACTTGTGCTTTTTTCCATGGGCTGCTCCCAAGGTGGCGGCCACGGCATAAACATATGCATAAGCATGTGACACCATATGACCAAAATAAAATGGTGTTCCTTTCTATTCTGTGGAGTTTCCAGTTCAGTGTATTACTTCACTTTGGCTGAAAGTAAATTTAGAATATTTATCAAAGCATTCCATGAGATGTCTTGATTTAAGTTTGTTATCATGTTTGGATTTATCCTCAACTAATACAAGACAAAATATGTCAACTTAAGTGTATTCAACACTTCTAAGTTAAAAATAATAGTTTTGAATATTTAAATGTTATAGAATTATAGAAGGTACTTCTCCAAATTGGTCTTAATTACATGTAATCTCTGAACATCTATCTTGCTGCTCAGTTATATTGTTAATAAGACTTTTCCTTCTGTAACAGAAATTTATGATGATAGTTTAATCATACCAACATTATTCTTGATATATCATTGAACAAATAACTTCATGAATAAATCCAAATCTTACATGCCACACAAGTAATCCTTAGGTATTATTCCTTTCCTTGTGTCACTGTTCTCTTTCTCTCACACTGTTGTATAACAAACTGAGACTGAGGTACACTCGGTGTGATGGCCGTCCAGGGCAGAACATTTTTCTCCATCGGCTGGGAAGCTAGATATTTGAACATTGAATGAGTAGCATGCACACCTGCAATACCTCCAGGAGCATTTGGCAGACCAGATGATGATACTTTAGTGGCTACCTGAGTTTTGTGCAAGTCCCAGGTGTTGGACTGGTGGGAGATGTGGGGCTGGCTAGCCTTTCGTTTTGAGGCTGGTAAGGGAAAGTTTTCAGGTTTTTCAGGTGTTTGTGATGTCATATGGAAATTAGTCGATGGAGGGGTGGAGGTAGGAACATGAATGACTGGAGCGAAAAGAGTAGGTTGACGATGACTGCGGACATGGGCCATCAAAGGGTCAAAGCTAGAAAATGAGGCATCACACACGGTACAGCAATAGGCAGGTCTTGCATGAAGTACCATGTGACAGTCAAGGTTGAAACTGTATGTGAATTTTTGTCCACATACCCCACAGTGATACAAAGCCCAACCACCTTCTCCCCCACCATCACCCTCACCACCACTAGAGATACCCATGCGGAATACTGTTGGGTCAAACAATGCTGCCTTACCATGGAGCTCAAGGAGATGCAACTCAAGGTTCATCACACTAATGAAGGCACCTCCACACAACACACATTCACAATAGTCATCCACATCCACTGTGCGGGAATCACCATGTAAGTGTTGGTGAGCATTACGGCCGTGACAAGTGATGAAAACTTGCTGACAATAAAGACAGTGGGCACCATGCTGGCTATGAGCAGCACTGTGAGCAATGCGACTGGTGACCGTCATGAGCACTGCACCACAACGTGGGCACACTGATCCAAGATCTATTCCATTCCTTGGAGAACTTTTCCCTGATGATATGTCGTTTAATTCAATTGATTCGTCTTCATCAGATAGATCTAGTGAGCCACATGAACTAGACTGGGCTCCACTGTCATCCTGAAAGTTTCCCTGAGGCTGCTCTTGATCAGGTTGTAGATGAGTGATAGACTGCGAGTATGGATAGCGTCTTGTTGCTGCAGTCTGACTTCGGGTCACCATTCTTGAGGGTCTGGAAGAACAGTTAGGATTCTTCTTTTCTCCCCCTTCCTGACTTCCATCATCGTCCCTCGAGGATTCCGAGTTGCCATGGCCAGTACAGGAAATGGTGCATAGTGTGGCTGTTGGTGTTAGTGACTCTGGTGAAGTGGCTGCAGTAGAAACAGGACTTATGGTGGCATCCTGATCAATCAGCAGTGCTGGAAAGTCTTCTGACATGATGTCCGAGTGATTATCTTCCATCACTATCGCAACAAAGATGCTTGGCAGTGCTAAAAAATAAAATAATAATAATAGATATATAAACTAACAAAAGATATACATATACATTGTGTGTGTGTGTGTGTGTATGTGCATATATATATATATATATATATATATATATATATATATATATATATATATATATATATATATATATATATATATGGCTAGTGTTTACAATTGTTAGCAATGCATGATTCAACTGCATGTTTGGTATATATTACCATATGTATAATCACTACTTCATGTCTGTGGAGTTTTTTTTTTCTTCCTCAGCTATTATTGACTTGTATTGGTGCTTATGAAAATCAACACATTGCACCAAAAAACATAGACTAGTTCTAAGTTAGATTAGTTTTAGGGTTAGATTAGCTTAGATTAAATTTGTTTTGGTTTATTGATTGGGGATACCAAATTTTGCATTTTCTGAAAATTCTGAGACAAATGGCTATACATTTAGCAAATGAAGGAACTCTTGCAAATATTTACCAATATGCTGGTATTAATAATAATGATAATAAGCACAATAAAGGTCCAGCATAACTCCAGGAGGTAAAACTGCAGAATAAGGCCTTTTTCACTTTTGCTACCAGTCTTCTCCCAAATACTAATAAACAAGGGAACTTCTTGGGAAAGTGTTTTTTGGGGGGTGAAGAAGGCCAAAATAGGTTAAATTTTGCAATTCTAAAAAGTCTCACAAGCTAAATTTTGCTAAATTGGAAAAAATGTCTATAATACTGACAAAATCTAATATAAACTTACTAAACCTAACCCTTGATGAAATGTAACCTCTTATCACTACAATTGGAAAAAAGTAAATGCTTGTCCAATATAACAGTGCCACATATGTACAATTAATCTAAGTAGCATATAGAAAGTAAAAACCTACAGAAATGGTTCTCAGTAGTGCCGGCACTACTTTCAGAATGCTGTCCTGGGTGAGCATAACTACTGCAGATTAAAACTTTGACAGACATATAATACAATGTAAGAACACTACCTAACTATACAAGTGTGGTGTGCGGAGGGTGGAATGCCCTACTCTGCAAGATTAATCCTCATTTTGCGCCTAATTTCTTCCAGACCTTCACAAAACATTGTTTCTTATATACATGCTATCATATTATATGTATACAACGGATTTTGTGAAAGTCTGGAAGACATTAGTCGAAAAACAAGGCACCTGCAATATGTGTCATTAAAGAAAAAAATAAACCACTAGTTAAGGAGTGATTCTGACCAGAGCCGCCCTGGTAACTGAACACATTAAAAAATAATAACGTAGGTCTTATTCACGATTCCTTATAGAAGAAAATATTGAAGTATAGCACTATTTATACAAGGATAATAGCAACAACTTACTTGCCACCTTTCACTTGCCGAACTACACTCGAGACTGGGAGCCAATGTAGTTCGGAGCTTCGAACTAATCTCTTATGCTCTATATCGGTCATGAAATTTACCAGTCATGTCAAGGCGCACGTAACATGTACTGATATCTAGAAATTACAAGCGGAACTGTAAGCAGAAACCAGTAACCCGTTCCCAATCATAACTTATCAAATGTCTTAAATCTTAAGAAAATGATGTGATTAGTAATTATACTTCCTACTAGGAGAGTAAAGTAGAAGTCTGATCAAGGAGATTAAATTTTCCATTCAACCCCCTTGAGTCCTAAAGCTATTACATATTCTTCATCATGAATGCATGAATAATTCCACTGATTTTGGAGAAAGATCTCAGTAGATGGCTAATTGTATCGGATGGCTGCTGACTATCATTTTACAATTGTAATATGCGATCTACCTACATTTTAAGAAAGAGCAAAGAAAATTTCTTAGATATAATGGGACACACACACACACACACACACACACACACACACACACACCATATACTACAATGAATCAGTCTCATTTGTGCTACATCATTGTCCCTTAAATATATTTACGAATACTTTGCAAATCTTTGGAAGAATCTCACTATCTGTGGCAAGTTAACTCTTTCCTATTCTCTATCCTGTCCAATCTCGACAGGGATAATTCATTAGACTCGTCTCAAAAAGACTATTCACATTGTTAAGGAAATCAACAAGAAGTCTCATTGGAAACAAGAAATCCGTATGCGATAAAGATCAGTGTTGGCGGTCAAGATCGATCTGGCAGAAGACAACAAAAACGCGGCTTATAAATCTCGTCAAAAGCGAGATCACGCGAGAGTTGGTGTGGGCTGTGCCGTGCTGCTGCTGCTGCTGCTGCTGCTGGGCCGTGGGGAGATACCAACTTGGCCTTTTCGCCTTGTTTCCGAGTGCTGGGAGATTACCAAAGACCAGAAGACGATGAGTGAAGATAACACCGAGATGAAGGGTAAGGCAGGCACTGGATGTGGATGGTGGCAGGGGGACAGGAGGCGCGGCTTGACCCGGGGAGGCTGCTGGGCGGTGAGCGGCGGCGGGGCCTTTATTCGCCATTGGACACAAACACATACTCGATAGTAAAGTCACAAATTCTTACTTTTTTCTCGGTTTGGCAGTATGACCATAAGTGTCGTCTTATCGAGTTGGACTGCAGCTCTGTTGTGGTAATGCATGAAGGAGTGAGTAGTAAGGCAGTAAGGATAAGTAACCAAGCTGGCGTGTGTCTGTCTAATTTGTTTGTTTGTATTTGTTAAGGATGAGCCATGCCGCTGACCCTTTGTTCAAAGAAATGTTATTTATTACCTCTGCCTAGTAACATGTTATTAATTATATCAGGTTGATCTGCCTTGTGTTACTTGGAATGACAATATTTAGATTTTATTATAGGAAGCATTGGTGAAAATTGGAATCTCATCTTATAGATACATGTACCATAAGAATTAGGGTTATCTTACCACTGCCACGATAAAAGCTTGATAAAATTGTGTAATATAGCCATATTTTTGGTGCCTTATAGGAGGCATAAGTTCTGGTAAATCTTTTAAATACAGCTGCCTCAGATACAAGTACAGAACTTACATATCATTTAGAAGGGTTGGTGACCTTACTGTAAATTACAAAAAATGCATATCTGTAAAAGCACCGGGGAGTGTGGCAGAAGTTCTAGATTTTTTATGTTCGGCTATGTAATTTTGAGGTGTTTTGTGAGATTAGGTTATTCTCCTAGTGGAATATTAAGTGGTGGATGGATAGGAGGAGGTAAAGGGAATGCAGATCTATTAGTTATAAACAATTACTATTTTATAATGGAAATAGATTCAGTGCAGGAAAATATATACGATGAATTTTCTTTTCAATTGAAAGATATTTTATGCATGTCTGAATATTTTTATAAATGTTTTGACCTCTTCAGGAGATGCTGAGGTGGATTTGATGGAAGAGTTACTGGACTCTGCAGAGAACTTTGATGACGAATTAAATGATGTTGCTGATGACAAAGCCAGTAAGTTTGCTGCTGATATTAAATTCTTATATCTTTTTATATATAATTTTTGAAGAAGTTGCCTGTAGCAGTATGTGGCAGAAATAAATTTTGAGCTGTAGAGATGGTTGGAATTTAATTTTTATTTCACTTCAGACAAACGGCGAAAAAAGGCAGTTGAAACAAGCAAAGATGCTGCAGTAAAGATGAAAAAAGAGGAGACCAAGGAAGCTGCAATCAAAAGAGCCAAATTAAAGGAGAAGCAGGACGCTATTCGAATGAAGCGAGAGAACAAAAAGAAAACCAAACCTGCCAAGAAAGAAATTGAGGGTGGTTAGTTATTCTAGGATTGTTGATACCAATTTAATTGATCCATCATCATCTTAGCCATATATATATATATATATATATATATATATATATATATATATATATATATATATATATATATATATATATATATATATATATATATATATATTCACATTGATATCTTTTGTTTTCACATCTTCCATTCTTCTTTTTGTAGAGACGATCTCCATATAATTGTATGATCGAATAATTTTACATCAATCTGAATGTGTCTTTATACATACATATTCAAAGATTAATTCATACATACTTTTTGTGTGTGACAGAAGAGGGAGACAAAGTGATGGAGGGTGATGGAGACATGGAGTTTGACACACGAAGTGAAGCTTCTTCTGACCATAAGCTTTCTGATGACGAACCGTCTATGAGTGATGCCTCCAGGACGTCCTCCATTTCAAGGGAATCATCAGGTCAGTGCAAACATTATTAGTATGGTTCTTCTCCCATGATCTTTACAACACACACACACACACATGCACACACGTGAAAACGGAAAATTATGAGAAGTGATTAACGAAGTCATGGCTGAGATTACAAGTTAGTAAACTGTTTGGAAAAAGATAAATAAGTTTCAGAGATTGCTTTATGTGTTGTTTTTCACTCAGTTGAGAAAGATGACATGGAGAAGGAGGAAATAAGGAACCGAAAACGCAGTGCCTCTGAGACTTCTCTAAAGAGTGCTGATGACCGTAAGTATTCTGCAATCCATTATTGATGATGTGAGTCAGGTGTCTGTGATTATATCTGAAGTATCATATGATATTATAGTATATTGAGTAGTAGCGATAAAATATCAACTGTGCACTTATACTACACTGCATTGACCATGAAAAGAAATAATGCTATCTGTATAACAAACATTCTTGCTTGCAGCATTGAAGACCTTGAAAGAACACCCAGTGAAGAAGAAATATGACTACATAACAAAAATAAACTACATGTTCCGAGATGCAAGATTCTTTCTAATGAAATCAAACAATGCTGATAACATTTCTCTTTCAAAGACTAAGGGAGTGTGGTCCACTCCACCTCAAAATGAAGCTAAATTAAATCAAGCTTTCCGTGAAGCTAGGAATGTCATCCTAATATTTTCCATCAAAGAGAGTGGGCGATTCTGTGGTAAGTTTGAGCAGATGGTCTTTGCCATTTTTGTATTGTGATTTAGTGCAGCATTTTATAGTTATGATCAACAATGGTAGGATTAGATAAGATCATTACTATTAGTTTTCACTATTCTGCTTTCCTACATTAGCATTGAATCTGTTAGGAAAGTTTTGTAGATTGCAGCCATCATGGTTTTTGCTACCTGGTAATATATTTCAGTTATTCATTTCATTTCCTGCTCTTTCTTCCTCTAATATCCTGACTCCTTTACTCTCTGCCACTCATGTTGTGTCATATTCTGGCATTATCTACTCACTCTCCCATCTTGTCAGCCATGTTCTATACATAACTAATAAGTGATCCTCAACTAATTTTTCCTTTCTTTACCACCACATCCCTAATGAGGAAAAAAAAATAAAGACAATCATGCCCACAGGATTTGCAAGACTAGCTGGAGAATCTCGCAGGGACTTGCCACCTGTCACATGGGTCTTACCTCCGGGACTCTCTGCACGGGCTCTTGGTGGAATATTTGAGCTTGATTGGGTATCCAGGTAGTCATATATCTGTTTTTTTTAACTAATGTTTAATTTTCTTTACTTTGACATGAGGCAGTAGACACCTAAGGTCTAAAGCAATAGATGAAGGGGGTGCTTATGATCTCATTATTAAAGGGAATGTTACCTCAATGAACATTTCCAGGCAGTCACAATTTGCTCTCTCCCTTCTCATATTACATGCACCTACCTACATACACAGCCTTCATTTAAAACTCAGGATTAAATATAGTGACTCCTACACCAGCCTTGCATGGGGAGGGGACCACAAATATCCCTTGGTCAGACTGCTGTACTGGTATTGATGCTAAGTG
The DNA here is from genome assembly GCA_020233015.1 of Callinectes sapidus. Taxonomy (NCBI): domain Eukaryota; kingdom Metazoa; phylum Arthropoda; class Malacostraca; order Decapoda; family Portunidae; genus Callinectes; species Callinectes sapidus. The sequence continues at coordinate 14,178,218 of CM035196.1, read as the reverse complement.
TCTTGACATTCAAGCGTTGATTTTACTTGTTTGTAAATAACATTGTTTGTGTCAGATATGCTAAATTAATTTTTAAAAATGCATGTATAATATTTGTTTTTTGATGAAAATTTTTCTTGCATTTTTAGGAGAGATTTATCCTTCACCAAGACTCAACACCTTTATAATCCCTGGAATGAAGGCAAACCAGTAAAAATTGGCAGAGATGGTCAGGTTTGTTTTTCGTGTTGTTTGTAACCTTGGGAAGATGTTTTTACCTGCAGTTGAGAAAGCAGTTTGAAATGTCTTTTTGGGACTTAACAATCTTAACATAAAATTGCTTGCCTGAAGAATGGTTAGAAATACTATATTGTATATGTATAGAATTTAGAGTTTATTGGGTGAGATCATCATCTACACTATGTTGTTGAAATTAATGCCTGTCTCTATGATATTCTTGTGCAATAATAATTTTGGGGTAGCTATCCATTGAACATCTCAGTATGGAATAATTAGTTCCTTTCACACGTATGTGGTGGATAGATTTGTGTATTGGTAAATATGGTGCTTTATAAATCATCAAAAAAATAGTTCAACCAAAGAAACCATACTTGAACACCTGAATTACTGAGTTCATTCTTCATTCTATTGTAAGATTGATCTTATTCCTACAATATGTCAATTTCTGATTAATCCCAATTTATTTTGAACACTTTTATTAATTATGTGATGTGATTATATTTCAGATGCTAACTTTCACTTCAAAAATTGTATTGTCCTGTTACTAATGTCTAGAATGGACACTAGTTTTCAGCAGGCATGTTGATGATGGCAGTTTTCTTTATTTAACAGCCTATTTGTTATTTGATGGAAGAAAAATGTGAAATACAGTAACAGGCATTAGTTTCTGCATCAAGTATTTTGAGTGCGGGTTTCCTTCTAATAGATACACTCACAGGTTCATTCATTACATTTAGATAAATATTTTACGTTGTAATTACTTTAATTTGCTTTAATAATTTTGGATATGTTAGCATATTAATTGTACTGTGATTATAATTGGTTTTGATTGAGTTTGAGTCCAGGAATTGCTGTTCCTAAATTAAATGAAAAACAAGAAAACAAACATAGAAACATGAGGCACTATAGAAACTTATTATTTTGAAGGTGGAGATTCTTTGATTTTACCTTGATAAAAAGCACAGTTTCCCTTCTAGATCTCTGTGGCTAATATTGCTTACTTGATACTATTTATTGGTAATGAAGTATATGTTGTTTGGAATTTGCAGGAAATAGAGCCCCGTGTAGCAGAGGAGCTGTGTCGGTTATTTCCTAAAGATGAAGGAATAAATCTCACGCCAGTTTTGCACAAAAGTAAACGTGCTTCAAGAGTGGCCCGTGCCAGAGGTCCACTTCGTCGGCCACTACAGTCACCTGGAGACCGCAGAGGCCGCCCTAGAGAACGTGGAAGCTTCAGAGGCCGTGGGGACGTTGGCTTCAGGTGCGTCACTTCCACAAGGGTGGAGTCTCGAAAAAGAGAGGCCTGCATTTTGTCAAAACTGTCACTGATACCTACGTATGTGGAACTTCAGCACACATTTCAACTAGAGAAGCAGACACTACTACCCTTGACAACCTCATTCCTTCAGTCTCATCCTATGCCTGCTTACCATCAGACACTCACTTCATTTACTAACACTGATTCATATATATTGAAGCTCACTCCTGTACACATGGATCTCTTGATACAAAACACAACATATAAACTGCTTCCAAACCCTGGTTGAGGATGTTTTGCTGAAGTACATAGTGACAATGTTACTTGTGTAACAGTGACAGTAAGCAAATCAGGACCTACTCTGGCTCCAACAGTGCAGTAATGAGGACTCACTATCTGTTCCGAGGTGATGGTGTGCCGCAACCACTACTGCTGGTATGAGGGTAATAGTGTGAGACAGTGGTCCAGCCCCACTCACTCACTCCGTGTCTTGTCACCGCTCTGTCTCTCATCCCGGTGCTGAGGACTTCTATCCTCTCACAGGACTCTCCCTTTTCTCTCTCACACAACCTGGCTAGTGAGTGACACACCCAGCACACAAACATACCAGTGCAGTGCGTATCTCATCAGTTCTTGCATAACACCAGTCATGAAGAACTTGGTTACTTGGTTCTAAAGTGCAGACATAGACTAGGAATTCTTTTGATAATTAGAACTTAAAAAGGTAGACGAAGCTGGTAAATATTTACATCCTGTGGACTTCCGTATCAGTATATATTGAGGGACTCCTACCAGTAGTTGTATATGGACTTTGTGTGAAGTAGTGAGTGGTTGGCTCAAGTCCACGTACCAGCAGTAGGTGACACTCACTAGCAGGTTGACACAGAGCCAGGCCCAAGCATATGGACTCGGCTTAGCTGTAAGGTAATGGTCATAAACATTTTGGTAAGGTAGTATCTTGCATGGACTCGATCAAGCATTCAGGACTAAGTGTGCCATAAAGTTTACCACAAAGATTTTAGGCGGCTAAAGCCCAGTACTGATTTGTTGAGATGAAAGAGAATCATTGCCTGGCTAATGAAATAGTGAAGGGGATGATTAGTGAGTGAGAAGTGAATAGTGAAAGTGATAAGTGATCAAAGTGAAATCAGTGAAATATCGGTGCATTATATTGCGTTGCGTTCAAGACGACAAGACGGCAAATCCCTGCCATCCATTCTTATCCTCTCCTACCATCTTCACAACACACCATCTTCAAGTGGTGAGTATAGTATAAAAGTTTATTATTTTCATGGTTTTAACAGAGTTAAGCTTCTTATGGTTCAGAAGCAATACTGTTATGAAAAACTACATCAGAGTGAATACTGTACATATTGCAGTACACACACACACACACACACACACACACACAAAAGAATGAAATAAAATAAAAATAAATAAATAGATCAATGAAATGAATAAATAAGTACGTAATAATAATTAGCACTGAGGAACACAATACACATATACACATGGGACCAGGATTCTTGGTCTTTTGCTCCTGCAGTAAGGCAAGATTGTTACCCTGCTCTTGCCAGGCTGAGATGCCACAACTCTACAGCTTACATCACATAGATATTTTCTGGTAAATAAACAGGACATGCAGTATGAAGGGAGGCAAACCCAAATTGTTTCTACTTGCTCTGGCAGTCAAATTTATTCTCTCAACCATGAAATGAACACAATGATTTTTTTGTGGTTTTAAGACTGCTTAGTCTGTATGTCTCTCATTTTATAGCATTGAGGATGAATTTTGAAGATAATTTCAAAACCATTTAATGCAAAATAGTCGATAAGTGGTTATGAAAATAATTACATCTCAAAATTTGTGAAAAGTTTTGGTGAACGAACAGAACAGTGCATTTGGCATATAGACCAGTTCCTAGACTGCTCTTTTTATTCCAAAACTACATGTTTTCTGTGAACAGCACTATGTCTGTTTTCCTCAAGTCTTGCTTCATAGGAATATCCAATATACCTCATTACCTCTGGAGAAGTTACAAAATATTCAAATTATGTTAGTCAAGCAAGAACATAATTACTTTATAAGGTAGATAGATGCCAGTCATTGTCAAATTATTTGATTTGAGACGTGCTGGGTTCTTTTAACGTGGTCTCATTATCAGTATGAAGTGTGGTATGATTGCAGGTATCTCAGGTTTAGAACCTTGGAGGAAAGGAAAATTTTGCTGAGACAAGTATGAGAAATTACAATGTGGCCGTGTAGAAACAAATAATTCAATAGTCTGAGTTGTTTTTTCTTAAATGTCAATGGATTGTGTTTGTACGGACATACAGTTAATAATTGCGCACGTTTATATCAACATTTTTGTAATATTCATCAAGAATGGAGTTTCCTAGAAAAGGTTAATGTGTTAAAAGTCACCAAGTGCAGACTCATTGTAATCAGTGTTGATTTTTGCACTTCAGAGGCATTGCCTTGACCAGGATCTTGTATAAAGAGATTATATCATCTCTTCGTAATTTGCCAAGATGTACGTATATGAAAAATTTTGTAATGTCTTCATATAGAATGTCACCATAGCATGGATTTCACCAGTACATTTGACTGTGCATTATCTTGGATCTATTTATTTTTATGTATAGAATTTGCCAAATACCAAGGAGCTGTTTAGTGGCCAGTAACCTCATGCTATAGCTAGCTAGTTTAGACATGGCAATTTTTGCTGCTTCCTTTGGCTGTTAGGTAGTTCTCCTGTTTTTTGAGGCCTTCATTGCAAAGGTCTCAAGAGTTGGGAGTGCCATCAAAGGCTCTCAGAGATGCATGCTGAGTTTCAACTGAAGATCTCAGACCTGCTGGCTGAGTTCTGTGAGAGGATCTCAGCACCTGAGGAAGGATTATACACTAATGTCACCTTAGTGTGTAGGGTGACAGGAGCAGTGGTCTGTTGTATGCAGGGGCACCAAGAGGATGAAGGTCCCCAAGGTGTCTTGCCTTGAGGTTTGCCACATGGAGATGAGGAATCCCTTCAGGGTGTGAGGTGGTGGGAAGAGAAGAGAGGAAGGAATGGGCAGACAGTTGCTCTGCCCCAAGGTAGTGTGCTTGTGTTTGATGATAGCACGGTTAGTTACTTAGTGCATTTTGTACAAGGAATAGGAAGTGTAGGACAAGGGTGTGTTTTGCCAGGGGCGGAGATAGGAAAGATAGCAGATGAGCTAGGCACATGTTTGGGAGAAGATGGGACCAAACCCTCAGTGCAGTGGGAAGTGACCATGGGAAAGTCAGGATGAAGAGCTGTTCAAGAATCGTAGAAAGGTATGTGGAAAAATTCTGCAAACTTGTTGTCTTCATCCAGGTGATTTGCAATCAGATTCTGAAATAATCCCTCTTCATTCCTCAATTCTAACATCAAATGTTTCTCAGCCCTTTTTCTCTGTACATTTGGAAAAAAATGTCTTCATCTTCTGTCGCTTCACTTAGAAGATATTTAATTAACCCTCTTTTATTTCTACTCAGTTTGCTCACAGTGATCTTCTTGCCACACTATACATTCTCTGAAACACGCTTACCACATGAATGCTCTCATTGAAAATTGCTCAGACACTGATACTTGAAGCAAAATGGTACACCCACTATTATTGTCCAGCGACAATCGTTGAACAGTTCTCATGCAGCGATGATCATGATCATTGCACTAAGCAAAGGATACCTTAAGTGGATGACTGGTAGGTTAAAAATAATATACTATTTTGTACTGAAAGAAGTGTATATGGGATTAAACGCAGAGAAAGATATATATACAGATTAATCTATTTCGTTTGGATTGTTCAATAAGTAATGGTATGAAAACTAAGGCAGTTTTGAGTTGAAAATTTAGTTTGGCAACACTGATTTGCTCATAAAGGGTACCCATGGTTCCACTGTATACAGCTTCTCATTTAACAGCCAGGTTCCATTCCAGTAACCAGATTGTTCAATTAATTGGTCTCCAAGCGAGGAGCTCCCACAGAACATCAGAATATAGCTTAAGCATTGTTTCCAAACTCAAAGAGTGAAGGAAAACCTCAAGTTGCTATGACATGGGTAACTTTACTGACATCTTACCATCAATAAGGCATCTTAATACCAGTATTGGTGGCTAAATCTTGCTAAGCATGAGACACCAGTGATCATAATCTTGCCACTAATAATGGCATTAATTTTTTACATTCTCTCAACTTATGGAGCAAATTATTTGGTGTCAGGATGCTTTTGCCACCCTCTGTGATACCCATCTGGAAAATGAGTGTCTATGTGACACCAGGATTTAAAAAACAATTCAAAAATTAATCAGCAAATAAAGTAACAAGCTATTTAAGTCTTGTTATTTTATTTTGCTGGTTACTGTTGTTGTTATGTTTTCTTGTTTTTGTCTTATTTTCCACATTTTATGTACCACTTCTCTATTTTCCTCCAACTTGCTTGCATTCTTCATAAGTATGAATTTGATAATAATGTTCTATGGGAGTTCCTCGTCTAATGACCATTTTGTTTATTGAATAAGTCATTAGAATGGAACCTTGTCATTAAGTGAGGAGATGCTTTATTATGTGTATATTAAATATGGCCTCTCCTCACTCAATGACCAGGTTCCATTCTAATTACCTGTCCAAAAAAGTAATTGCTTGTTAAACGAGGAGCTCCCATAAAACATCATTATCAAATTCGTTCTCATAAAAACTGTAAGCAAGTGAGAGGAAAATAAAGAATCGCTCTTCATAATGAAATGACGCATGATGAATACTAGGAGGCAACAAAGGAAAAAGGAAACTCTCTCCTCCATTGTCTATTTAGTAAGGTGAGATGGGGAGATACAAATAAAACAAACCAGCCAGCCACCACCAACTGCTTCAAAACAAGATGGTGAACACTTGCATGAATGAGTTCAATGAGCTATCATCTGTGGGTCTGGAATGGATTAATCCCTTTTACATTACTTCTTATGATGAAAAATCATCCGCCATTCATTCATATTGCAATCCCTACAGCTTCTGGGAGCAGATTGTTTATGAATTGTATATATATATATATATATATATATATATATATATATATATATATGTGTGTGTGTGTGTGTGTGTGTGTGTGTGTGTGTGTGTG
>CM035196.1:14146118-14166118 GCA_020233015.1 Callinectes sapidus | reverse complement strand
ACAATCAAAATAACTACAGAGTGAAGGGTACTAGTTATCACAATGGGCACTTTATTGAGAAGACTCAAATATCTGACATCTTTGTTAGTATGAAAATGGTATAGTAATGGATGTGGGCATAAAGTTAGTGTGATATTTTTGCTAAAGTATATTAGCAGTAGATGTGTAGCATTTATATGCAGGTATTACAGAACCACATTATCACATGCTTCAGTTTATACACTTTTTATGCATGAATGTTCCTATCCAACTGGCCAATAAAGGGTCAAATATCCTTTAAGATAGCTATCTGAACATGATTGACAGATCTTGCAGTGCATCAAATCTTGCCTCATTTGAGAAACTGATATTCAATGAAACAAAGCCATGGGACCATGAAACATCTTCACTCACATATCTCAGGAAAGCACTGTGGATAATGGGAAGATGATAAGGATTACTTTTAGAACTAAAGTACTTCCATGCTAAGATAGCTACAAGTGGTCATAAAATTCAAATAGGATATAGCTTGAAGGATGACGTTTCTTTTCATGTTGCGTTGTGATATTTACAGATTGGCTGCTGACAGAGGAGCTCACTTCTTTATAAGGGTAATTTATGTATAACATATGATGAACTCGGTAATAAATTTTGTATTAGCCTTTGTTTATATGATTGATAGTTGAGAAATAAGTAATAGGCATTTTTCCTAACAGCCGTGGAGCTGGACGCCGTAGACGGGTTGAGGGAGAAGACTTAGGACCACGTATGAAGCGGCTGAGAGGACCGCCAAGCTTCAGAGGCAGAACGGAGAAACCAAGTAAGACAATGATATATGTAATAGACTACCCATACATTATACTTTCCATGATTAAGAGATGATTTATTGATATGCTCCAATTAATTGGATTAGCACGAAGTTAAAGTAAGATTCATATTGTTATTGAATAAGATAAATACAAATAATTTACCCCTTTTATGTATTATATAGTCCCATAAGTTTCTGTTATTAGACTATTTTTGTCTTCATTCAAATTGCAGTCACCCACTATATAAACTTCATTGTGATTTATTTCCATTCAAAGTATATAGATGAATTCAGTGCATCTCAAATTAACAAACAACAAAACATGAGGAAACAGTTCTTGCAGTGCCTGCATATCCTCGGGAACGTATGAGAGAGCGGTCTCCTGTGTATAGGAGTGTTCCTCGTCGGGAAGGCTCTTCCTATAATGGCACCAGCAGTCACAAGTTGGTGAGTGTCATAGAGGTAGGAAAACCTGTATTGTTTTTTGAGACAATATGTTGCAAATATATTTAGTATAGTTGATTCACTGTTATACTCTTTTTTTTACTCTAGACAGATAGATAGATGTAGATTTTTCCTTTACTACATATAAATTTTTTGTCCTGTACAAAATTCAGAGATCTTAAAAAAATGTAAGATAATTGTGAAAGTTATGGTATTAGAAGCAACATTTGTATTTATCTTACAGTAAATTTTCTTGAAATATGAACATGCACTAAACATTAAAAGTTCTTAAATGCCTATACAGGAATTAACAAATGTATGAACATTTTCTTTCAGACCTACCAGGATTTTATGCGAGAGATGAGAGACTTCCACACACGTGCACCAAGTAACTTACCACCGATGGCATTCCCTCCACCAGTATGTACTTCTCTTTCTTTTATAGTTTCTTTTCTCTTTTGATAATTTTGAATCCTAAACTTTTCTGAGTAGATTAGTTAGATGAAATTAGTTTGGAATAAATACAAGAAAAGTTTGTTCTAATTGCTATGTATATCTTTCTGTATGAATTGCTGATGTCTTTTTAAAGAGGGATAGCCAAACACACACATTTCTCACAATGAAATGTAAGGTATGTAAGCCATGGGATTGCAACTTTGCTGTCCGGGTGTGTGGTGTGTTAGTGATCTCAGTCTTACTCTTAGAAAAGTCACTGTGCACTACTCTCTTTCTGTAGGGGAATGGCTAATAGGGTGACTAGCAGATGATAGAACGGGAATTACACACAGAAAAATAGATAAAAAGAGGGGGGAATGAGATGAAATGTATTAAGAAATGAGGGATCTGCAGAATGTGCTTTGTAACATATATAGGTGAAAAGAAAAACTGGTACTGGAACATTGTCTGTAAATTCATTCAGTTTCAATTATACATATTTTGCATATGTGATTTTTTTTTTACTTTCCAGCCACCTTTTGACCCTATTGGTCCTCCACGATACTATGATGGACCACCACTACCAGACTACCCAACCTCCCGATCCCGTTCTGAAAAACGACCATCAAGTGATGTAAGCTGATTCATCAAGGTTTAGGGAACATTAGAAGAGAGATTCATAGTATGGTTATTTTGACTTAGGTTGTTTTTAACGTAAGTCATGACCTCTGGAGCCAATTAATGATGTAGAGTGAGGTATACATGTAATTCATCCATAAATATAAAATATGATTATTTCTCAACGGAAGTTGAGTTTTTCAAACTTAGTGGCCAGTGGGCAACAGGGCTGCCAACAGAACTAAGATCTTTTGTTGAAATGGAATAGACTATAGGTATGTCATGGATCTTGATTTGTAAGTATATTATATCTATTCATATATCTATGTGACTGAAAAGAATAACATTATACATCATGACAAATATTTTTTTTCCAGCCATATGATCGCAGTGTAGACGAGTTCTTACAAAGGACCAGAGAAAGAAGAGACAGGAGTCGGGAACGAAGATACCGAGAACGTAGATAAGCAGTGAAGTGTGGGTTCCTAAACCTCAGTTAATTCTTTTGTAAATTGATATTGATATGCCACCATTTGCAATTTTAAGGTTTTTAGATTATAATAGCTACAGAGTTGGGACAGTACTTGTATAACTTCTTTGCCACTTGACACAGCCAGATGATCATCTGGTGATGACTAGCCAGCAGGAGGGAGACACAGAAGGGGAGCCAGGATGGAGGCAATTCAAGAATATGGTGACACAGACCTCCATGTTGGAGGAAGGTGACTCTCCTTTAATGCTTCATCTCCCATACCCTTTTCTATTCTTGCAACACACACTGGTTTTCTCTTCCATAACCCAAGTACAAACAAAGGAGGATCTGATAGGTTCAGATTATGGAAAAGATTTAGGAATTAGAGTTAGCTCTGATCTTAGTCTTAAGAAAACGGTGCATTGACACTAGAAATAAAGCAAATAGAGTAAATCAGTCCCTTGATTTATAAATTTTTGAAGTCCGTAATACCGATTTACTAATGGAAAATTCAAAGTTACGAACAAAATGCTCCTTTGCGGGGTTTGTCAGACCACTTAATTGGACTTATACAATGCAGCAACTGTCACGATGATTCTAGTTTTTTAAGCTTATCATTGATTACAATAGTATAAAATGCTATCGAAGCGTGGTACAAGTTCAGCTACCATGTAAGACGAGTTACCCCCCAATTTTGAGGCTCCTAAATCAAGGAGTTCTCGTATATACTGACAATAAAACACAAACCAATAACACTGTAGGGAACATTAAGCCCCACTGTAACACACACACACAAACGTGTGATATATATATATATATATATATATGTGATAACCAAACCAGTCAGAAGTATGTACTTTAGAATAACACAGGGACATAATTTTTGGTTGTAGGAACATATCTCGGCTTATATAGTGTAAGTGTATGGGTGAAAATGTCTCGATTCATGAATTTTCAATATACAAGTGATTTTCTAGGAACATAACTCATTTGTAAATCGAGGGACTGGTGTACTAGGTTACGTCTTTGGGAGTATTAAAAGCAGAAAATGTCTAAAAGGATACAAGGGTTGAGAAATATTCTGCTTCCTTGTGTCCCTGACAGCTTAAGAGGAATCTTGTCATGAAAGTTGCAACTTCTCATTATTAGTGGAAGTTGAGTCCTCTTCCTCTTGCTTAATTTCCTGTCATTCCTCCATGGGCCATCCTTCCATCATGGTAGTCTCAAAGGAAGAAAAGTCATTTTCCTCTACTCAGCTGTTTGTCACCATACGTATTCTTGAATTGCCTTTATCGTTGATGCCTTTCTGTACCTTCCAGCTGACTGGTTACGATTATCTTTGTCGCGTGATAAGGAGCTATGCCGGTACTGTCCTGCTTCTGTGCCTATTGTAATCTAACTTGGCCTTGAAATAATGAATAGTTTTAGCTTGCATCACATCCTTATTTAGACAGTTCCATGTATCAACTACTCTACAGAAAACTATTAAATTTTGTATCTTTTCTACAAATACCTTTTTACAGCTTCTTTCTGTATTTTCCTGTGTCTTTAGTATGCCATGTCATAATTTCACTGCTGTCTAGGTTTGTCAGCTCTTCCATTTTGTTTATATATCACTATTAAGTCTCCTGTCTTCCAGCTTTGTTCCAGGGTTGGAAGGTTTAGTTTTCTTGCCTCTTTTTATATGTCTCATCACTTAAGGCTGAGATCATCTTTGCTGCTGGTCTTTGTATCCTCTCCAGTTTCTTGGTATTTTTGTTTAGACTTGGTTACCGTATCATAGCTGCATATTCCGGTTTTAGATAAATTATCATTTCATTCGAGTACACAAATGCAATTCTTATTTTCCTTTGTGTGTGTGTGTGTGTGTGTGTGTGTGTGTGTGTGTGTGTGTGTGTGTGTGTGTGTGTGTGTGTGTGTGTGTTTGCCATCATATGTACTTAATCCAATTTATCATTTATAATAATTATTCAAAGCAACCAAATTTTATCTTGCTAGCACCTGTACCAGTAATTTGTTGTAGAAAGCTTCTTTTGAATTTTTTTTTTATTTTTTGCTATTACTTTTATTATTATGAATTTTGCATGTTATTATCTCACAATCCTTTAGTGTTCTTGAATATACTCTGAGACTTGTCTTCAAATTTTTTAATATAGCACATAATTCTTATCCATGTTTGTTCTCTCTCTCTCTCTCTCTCTCTCTCTCTCTCTCTCTCTCTCTCTCTCTCTCTCTCTCTCTCTCTCTCTCTCTCTCTCTCTGGCCATTCATAATTCTGCAACAATTACATGGCATTAGTGATTCATCAAATATGATTTGGTGACCACATAAAACTTTCTCTCTCTCTCTCTCTCTCTCTCTCTCTCTCTCTCTCTCTCTCTCTCTCTCTCTCTCTCTCTCTCTCTCTCTCTCTCTCTCTCTCTCTTGCACACCACACCTCACCATTTTCATTCCATTTGGAATTAATCAAGTATTGAGTCTCCACTGTATTTATAATTGTAATAATAATAATATTATTAATTATTATTATTATTATTATTATTATTATTATTATTATTATTATTATATATTATTATTTTTACTTCTTATTATCATTATTGTTATTAATATTATTTACCATTATTATTACCCACTTGTATAGGTAGTACATAAAAAAAGGTGACATATATTCTTATGGCATGTGCAAAGATATTTTGTATTTGGGAGCCAAGTGTGTGTGTGTGTGTGTGTGTATTGGGAAAGCTTTGTGTTCATCATTCCCTTCTTTGTGGAGGTGTGTTACTCTAGCATGAAGATAGATTGATTACCATCATTATTATGAGAGAGAGAAGCATGTACTAATTGGTTAGTTTAAATTTGCTTAAGTTGGATAGTGTCCGATGTAATTATTGTTTTAGATCAAGATATAATATTGCCTTTTTCTTTATGCCTCTGGCCATCACATTTTTTCCCAGTAGAAATATGTAGCTTCTGTTATAATCTAGCTCACATTTTCTTCAAAAAAACATGTTAAGTTCATCTAGTTAATGAAAAATATGAACAGGATTTCATGGATTTTAAATTCATTGTCAATGCTTCCTCAACAAGACCATGCAGTTGAAGTTACTGGTGGCAATGCTATTTTTTAGCATCAAGGTGATAATGTGATTTGTGCTTATATGGAAATTTGTGTGTTCCTCAAACATATTTAAGAATTTTTTATGAAAATAGAAAAATAAACATTTGAAGAATATGAAATGCTTCCAAACGGTATTTTGGACAGCTACCTCACTTCATCTTACCTCTGACAAGTGAGTTAGAGTAAAGAGTTCACAGTTAGTCTTAGATACAAAGGTGGGCTCATTTGCATTTGTGTTTTATACTCGTATCTTTTTAATGCAGTGATATAATCCCTGCAAGTTATCATTGACTATATTATTTTCTCATTATCAGTGTATTACAAAGGCAATACTTTAATACAACAGTAATATAAAATAAGTCTGCAAATGTCTGTAAATAGATGCTTCAAGGCTATTTTATGCCATCAAAAGCATATATATTTTTTATTTTCATACATGTTCCCTTTGATTGTCATTACCCTATTTTTATATCCCTTAAATAAGGTAACTGTATTGTAAAGTGGTGTTCATATTTAAGTTGATTTCAGGCATTTCATATCTTTAATATTGAAGTGTTGCTTTGTGTCATAGAAATATATTCCACTTTTTATATATGCCATTCATAAAAAAATAGATAATAAAAAAGAGATGTAGATCTCCATGAAGGGTAGTTGATATATTTTAATGGTGATTTTTGTAATATTAATCAACTTGTATTTTATAGTAAATAGCCTTCCTAGCTAATCACTAGTTCATTGTTCCAACCATTTCATAATGGAGATATGTACTCAGATCAATTTCCAATAGTGGTCATTAGGCTTTTACCTGAGTATGTATTTCCTTCAAACACCATCATGAGTTCTACATCTTAATCTCACTTGGGTGCCTAGACATCTTTTGTATTGTTGTTTTTCATTAAGGTCTGCCATTAAGGCTACACCAAAACTGTTTAAGATGCCCAACTAGTACCCAGCAAGCCATGTTAGCTTGTGAGGATTGTTTTACCAGTTTATGAACCAAGGGGAAAATTATCTTTTATCAAGCTAGAAAAGTTCATATATTTCAGGGGGGGCATTCTTTTTCTTTTTTCTCTCTCCAATTTTGAATTACTTTTGTCATTGGAATATATAAATGTAAAATGAAAGGTATAAAGTCCCTGAGAGAAAGAAAATTGGTGTCTGATGGGGAGCATCCTATTGCTTATCTTCAGAAGTAGTTCTTATTTCAGTTGTCATTTTGATCTAGTCTTTGAATCTCTACATAATGTGTGCAGTGTTTCTTACTTCTTTAAGATTACAAAATCTATGCCACAAAAGTGAATTAGTTGAAAGTTAGAGTGTTTGAAATCTTGCTTTCAATTTGATTTAGTGTTTCTGTGTTTGTTTGCTGGCATATTAATTAGTTCTTGAAAATTGTCTTGTTCTTTACATTCCTCTCATAAATGAAATTTGTAGTAATCTGTCACATTTCACAGTTTTATTTTAAAGAAAAGAAAAAGGCATGATATGGTAAAAGGAAACAAACATTTTTCTCACCTAGCTTACCTTCACTGCTTTTTGTTACATACCAGTGATTATGAAAAGAGAAAGCAGGGATTTCATTACATTTTTGTAAATTTCCCCTATAACTGCAAAATACACCAGTCCCTCGATTTACGAATGATTTATGTTCTTAGGAAACCATTTGTAAATTGAAAATTCATAAATTGGGATATTTTCTCTCATACACTTACATTATATAAGCCGAGATACGTTCCTACGACATCTATGTGTACATACTTTTGACTGGTATGATTATCACTGTTATCATCATAGCCATGGCAGCAGACAATGCGTCAGTGTTACCATGATCACTGGCTTGAAAAGCAATGTCATTCTCAGTTGTTAAGGTAGTTTTCCTCTGTTCTGCACAAATCAAGGTGTTACTGGGCACCAAGGAACAGGAGTATTCATTACTTAATTTTTGTGATGATTACTAATTGTCACAGGCTTGCAGCTGGCCCCTCACTGGACACCTAGGATAGGCTTGGGTGGCAATTCCCTCATCATCACCTTGTCACGGAGCATTAATCATATAATGAGTTAAGCTGTGAAGGCTATGATTGGCTAGCTTAACATAAACAGTATATATCATGTCAAAGTTTCTGTTAGCCTAATCCGCTACAGATTATTATTATCGTGTGGGTGGTGCGCCGCATGTAAACAAGATGCTAAGTTGCCGACATCATCAGTACTCGTAAACAACAGCCATCCATACAAGAGCTCACCATGTCATGGAACCAGTAAATTGTGTGTATATATATATATATATATATATATATATATATATATATATATATGACATTTGTGTATGTGTGTGTTTTACAGTGGGGCTTAACGTTCACCATAGGTTTGTGTTTTATTTTCGGCATATAAGACAACCCCTTGATTTGGGAGCCTCAAAATTGGAAAAAAAAAGTCTTATACTTCGGCTTATGTGGTAGCTGAAGTTGTACCAGGCTTCCCTAGCATTTTATACTCTCGTAATCAATAATGAGCTTAAGAAAATACACACACACGCACCCACACCCTACCTGAAGATAAGTCTAGAGCTCTGAGCTCGCTCCGTAGAGAAAAGGCTAGCTGGGCAAATAGTAGGTGACCGCGACAGTGAATACACACATACAATACAGTAGGGCTTAATGTTTACCACAGGGTTATAGGTTTGTATTATCCCAGGCATATAAGACAACCCATTTAAATAATTTAGGAGCCTCAAAATTGGCATAGTTATAAACATGGCGCTGAAGCCACCTCTGAATCACCACGGTCAATAAACATTCACTGTGTGTGTGTGTGTGTGTGTGTGTGTATATATATATATATATACATACATCGATTTACGGCATATTCATTTTGCGCGCCATCTTCATAAACACATCCCCGTGTAAATCGAAAGGTATCTGTTGTGCATTTGTAAATCAAGAAACTGGTGTACATCAGAAGTTATAGTTTTTTGCAAGTGATTGCCACTTTATCATTATTGTTATACATTAACTAGTGTTACCAAAAAGCTTACCTCTGATTCCTCAAAGAATAATGAAATTATAGTGGGTATGGTAATTTAGCAATTATGTAATATTTACACTTAAAATTCAAAAATTATCTTTAATTGTATATCTGGCTGTATATAATGATTTGCCAATAAAAAAATTGTACTTGGAAAAGTTGCAATTCTAGAAGCCTTCAATATGACATTAATCAGAAGACTTGACTCATCATCATTTGGTACTATAAGGGCTAGCAAATAGCAAGTATCACCAAACATAGGAGATGTTTGGTTGTACACAGAAGCAGTTCCTTTTTAGATATACTTAAACTACATTGTCTAATTGAGATTCATTGTATCAATAATTTATTAACACCTAAAAAAAGGTGGCACTCATGAAATTAAAATTTTATTTTTACATTAGTTACATAGATATGCTTTCTGAACTCTTAGAATTATCAAAAGGGAGAGAGGAATCCTTAAGAATTTCATATTCACAATCTCTTGTATTCTTGGTTATCTACTAATTTTAAGATCATTTAGTTATTGATTGATCCTATTGAAATTTGAGAATTCACACCTTCGTTTTCTTTATACCCCACAATACCATGATACAAGCTCAAATCCTGTAGAGGATGGTTAATATCCTTGGTTGTGTCATGATGATGGATGGAAGGATAGAATTAATGACTGACTAATCTTCCAAAAACACTATCATCCTCTCTACCTCAGTGACACTCCACATCTCTCCTATTCCGCTGAACATCCTCCTGTCTTTCCTATACGTACTTCCTAAAATATACTTCTCTCCACATTGAACTCCACATCTCTCTCACATTGAACTCCAACATCACATCTCTCCACATCTCCACGTCTCTCTCTCTCTCTCTCTCTCTCTCTCTCTCTCTCTCTCTCTCTCTCTCTCTCTCTCAGCTTCATGATAATGATATTTGTTCTCAAGATAAGTGGAAATGGACAGGTGATGCCAAGGATATTATAATCAGATGCCTACATCAAGGAACACAAAATGCGTGCTTGAATGGCGCCCTACTAAGAAGCGTCCTGCTGCTGTTGCACGGTCTAGGAAGAGATGAATGGATGCTGCAATAGAAGAAAATTAATAATAACCACCAGGAATGGGGAAAAAAATTCTTGAGCGATCCCGAGCCACCTGCAGCATCAAGATCAGGTTCAAGATCCAGTGACCGCCGCGGCCGCTGCACGTGTTCCACCTCATTGTATTGAACCATGAAGGAAATATTATTTGCCCAGCGTCTGGCAGACAATGAAAAGAAAGTGAGAGATCGAACCATTAAAAAACTGAGAAAATATCTACGCATAAAGTCTAGTGGCGGACCAGGTAAGTTGTACTGAAGTCCCTTCCTTCACTGGCCTCCCTGGTATGTTTGTGCCAGCTAACGGGATAATGTAGAAATTCAGAAGCCTAGGTAAGGTCAGTGTTTATAAGAGGGTGATGTCCTAGGTTAGGTTAAGTTAGGCTAATTTCCATAAGTCGGAAAGGCATAGCGCTCCCGGTTAGGTTAGGATCAGAAATAAGGAAGCAACTCAATATTAATTTCGTAGCGTTTGCAGTAAAGTCAGGCTACTTTACTGTGGTTAGATCACTTTAATCAGGTGAGTCAAAGTTGATTTATTCTGAGGAAGATGTCTCAGTGGTACACATCACCTCCACTAGGTTAGGTTTAGGCTTAGGTTCACACATAGGATGGGCGAGGTGATGCACCCCTCTGGTGTATGGCCCCTGTAATTGATTGACACTTCTTTCTGAGGAGATGGACCATATTTTCTGAGTAAAGGTGGGATAAAGAAAGAAACAGAAACAAAGTACAGATTCATTCAAAACTAGTCAAAATTTACCAGAAGATATTTTTGTCGTGAAATGAGAGTATGGTGAAAGAGTATAAAGTTACTTAAAAATTGTGATAGTAAGACAGCTTGAATTGCGTTATGTATATTATTATGTAGATGAATAGATTAATTGATCATTGACACCTTGTAAGTGGCATCATATGTACATTTACTTCAATTGCCAATCACCCATTTAATTTTTTTTCAGCAATATCCATAGATGATGCTCTTAAACTGTGGAAGGGTCTTTTCTACTGCATGTACATGGCAGATAAACCTTTGATACAGGTGAGTGGTTGTTTGAAATATATATATAGTATATATACATAATTATCTTTACTTCAATAGTACTTACCTGGTTACTTACAACGTACTAGTACTTTTGTTATGTACCTAGTAGTTACAACATTGTGAATTTGTGTTTATATTCCTGGCTTGAGTTCCAACTACTTTTTATTACATTTTCCACCAAGGTTTTATTTCCTTCAGTGTTTGTGGTAGGCTTGAAGCAGCTTGTGCTCAAATGTAACCTTATATATTCTATATTGTAACTGATACTGGAGTTTTAAGTACAGGAGGCTGTAGCTGAGGACATCTGTGGCCTCATCCACTACATCAACAATGAGGATGACCGGAAAAACTTCATTAAAGCAGGCTTCCTTACCTTTGCTCGAGAGTGGAATGGAATTGATGTCTTTCGTATTGACAAATATATGATGGTATGTGTGCTATGTTCTAATGATTCTAAGGCTATAATAACAATTGTCTAGCCTTTTATTTATGTATTTAGTTTTTTGTGTATCATTTCTTAAACGAATGTATGTAACCATGACAGAATATTAAAAAGTCAATATCTAGATAATAAGGACATCCTTCGTGTGTTATGGTAAATATCAGATGTCAGAGGGGCTATGAATTATGCTTTTATAAAAAAAGATAATTTCAACAATGTAAGGAATGTAGAAAATGTATATACATAGTTGTAATATCAGACCATACCTGTGATAGTGTACTTTATTGGTGAGCCATAAAGCACTCTCTCTCTCTCTCTCTCTCTCTCTCTCTCTCTCTCTCTCTCTCTCTCTCTCTCTCTCTCTCTCTCTCTCTCTCTCTGTGGTGATGTAAAAATATGCTAAATAGATCTTATAGTGTCCTTTAATAGCAATTTGTTTGATTTCCAGTTTGTGAGAAGATTTTTGAGGCATATTTTCACTCACTTACGGGCTTGTGATTGGAACCTGAAGAAAGTCATGGCCTATATCTCCATCGTAGAGGCAATTGTTGTTTGCCCAGATGATAATGTAAACAACACACCATTGGGGCTGAAGACTCATGTCTGTGAAGTAATTTTAGAAGAACTGGCAAAAGTTGGTGGAGAGAATTTGCCTCATTCTGTGGTTGTGGCAGTGATTCAGCCTTACTTTAAGGTACAGTCCTTTTAAATACATTTCTTGTACTAAGTAACCTCTTAGTTATAGCAATCAGAATGGTATAGTCACTCACTAAAGTCTACCTCACTTGTCACTCACTTGTTTTTAAACTTTTTTCCAGGATTTTTATACAATAAATTAATGTGTTCCTTTACAGGTTCTTGCACTGACCAAGCTAAAAGTTTTTACAAGATTTGTTCGTGAAGGAATAATTCACTACTTAATCCATCAAACCCTTTGTGCCAAAGAGGAGGATGAAGAGGATGGAAGCTTGGAAACTGAAGAGACCACTAACAAAGAGGCTGAGAGTGGAGAGCAGTATGTTTTCATTCATTTACAGCAGCCTCTTTAAAGTTTCCAGTTGTTAGCTTGTTAAAGAAATATAGATTTGTAAAAACAAAATCTTATATACAATTTTTCACATAATGTAGAAAGTTATGATCATTCATAATATAGGGCTGAGATGCATAGAGCAGAGGAGAAGATATTAATTATAATACCTAAATGGGGTGTCTGAAAGGAGGAAATGCAAATCACAATTTTTTAAGAGATTTGCTGGAATGAACATAAGAGAGCATGACTTGTTTAGGGATAGGGAATGGGTGGGTGGAAGGAAGAAAGAGGTTGACTGAATGGTTTGTGAGAGATGTAAGGTTAAGAAGACCATAAATATGATGATGGATAGTTTGAAGATAGTATTAGAACAAGAAAAATAGTGGTGGAGTAAGAATTAGTAGAGTCTTGCATGATATGAATGATTTGAGACCATATGTAAATGATCAAGTAATATCTGTTAACGATGG
Organism: Callinectes sapidus; assembly: GCA_020233015.1. Taxonomy (NCBI): domain Eukaryota; kingdom Metazoa; phylum Arthropoda; class Malacostraca; order Decapoda; family Portunidae; genus Callinectes; species Callinectes sapidus. The sequence goes on along the minus strand of CM035196.1, from coordinate 14,153,135 downwards.
TTGATAACATTGTTAATGGAAATTTAGATTGCAACATAATGACTTGTATCTGAGTTAGCTTCTTCTAATCCTAGGGTGGAAGAAGAAGTGGAAGTGGCGCTGGACCCTCGAGCAGGCCGAGTGGATGCCTACATACCTCAGTTGAAGGTGGATCTAAGTAAGTGTTCTTTTCAGTATTAATAAGCTATCTTTGTGCAGTAGTTAATAGAAATTGCTTCTTTCTCTGGTTAAAGCTGATCAGGTCCCTTGCTCTGTTCCACATAGTTGTCTTTTATGATGTGAATGAAATACAGTGGCATGCTTTCTGTTTGCCATATTTACGCTACAAAAATGGGAACACAGTGACCATGTAAAAAAGTATTCTCAGCATATTAAGAAAACAGCATAGGCAAGTGAGAATTTGTATTATGCTCTGATATGTTTATTGTATTTTGTACGTTTTTATTTTGTTTTATTTCATCTCTCTCTCTCTCTCTCTCTCTCTCTCTCTCTCTCTCTCTCTCTCTCTCTCTCTCTCTCTCTCTCTCTCTCTCTCTCTCAGATCTTTTGGCCGACTCCCTCCAGAAAGTTGGGGCAGTTTCAAGAGTTCAAACAAAAAACCGGGAGGTGATCTACGCACTTGTGTGTGAACTACGAGATGCAGCACAAGGCCATGATCCTTTAGCATTACCCAATGACCATGTGGATGATGTAGAAGTTCCTGAGGAAGAAGTAGAAAAGGCTGTAGAAAGACTGGAGGTAGATTTCTAGCATTGTTTGTGTACCATATTATTCATGGGATCTGAAAGCATAGTGTGTGATTATTTGTAAGGCACAAAGGAGAATATGATGAATATAATGAGTGGATTCATGTATTGCAATGTTTCATCCAGTGTTACTGTTGAAATGAAGAAATAATTTCATGGGTACTTTGTGGCCTCAAGAGTCTCATGTTACCTGTGTGACTTGGGATGGATTGCATGCTTCTGCCACTCACTTGTTTTATTGCCGCCAACACAATGGCAACTAAACCAACTTGCTCTCACCTCCACAATCAAGCTAAACAAATTGCCTTTAACTGAAGGAAAAGTGTTGTGGAGAAACTACTGCCATCTTCAGTCTTGAAAACAGTTGTATACATATAATTTTTGCATTGAAAATTTTCCTAAATTCTCTTGGTATCACTCAACTAGGTAGCAGTCTTCTTTATTCAGCAATAAAAAAATTTGCTTCTTCAGCTGATTACAGTGGCAGCCATTGTGTGCTTAGATATTTGCTCAAGAAAGAATGACAGGACTATTCTAGAGTGATAAAGCTCAAAATTTTGTAAATATTCTGGCAAAGTTGACTTCACTGACTTCATTTTTAATTTTCAGAAATTTGAAGAAGATTTAAGAGCAGGAAGAAAACCTGAAAATGAAGATGCTGATGATGATTTAAAACCAGTCAAAAAACATCAGTTTAAAAGTAAATATCAAAAGAAGAAATATCTTCGTCTAAAGAAGAAAAAGCTGCAACCAAAGGGACTACCCAAAGCCAAAAAAAGGAAACTGGATAAACGTCAAAGTGAACTAGCTCAAAAGAGAAAACTGGCAGTGGACAACATGGTGAGGCGTGTAAGCACAGCAGCAGGAATTCCCAGGACCAGTGTGGCAACATCTTCACCTGAGAGACAAGTGAATAGACATCATGGATTTGAAGTGTCTCTAATTTCTCAAAAGAAAAAGTCAGACATTGCATCCAAATCATTTGTAAATAATTTCACTGTAGAAGTGGCTTCTGATGAAAATAAGAAAAGGAAAAATGTGGTAGCTACAAATGGTCAAAACAAAAAGAAGTGTTTTGATATTGCTGTGGTAGATTCTCTGTCCAGCACCAACAGTGAAATCAATGTAAAGAAAAGTGAAAATGTTGTTACAAGTGAACTGAATAAAGGACAGAGGAAAAAAAAGAAAACCAAAATGTCTGCAACAAAAGAAAAGGTAGATATTCCAGTTCAAGTTTCAACTTGCTGTGATGCAGTACCATCTGCCACTGAAAAGAAACAGTCAGTTAAAAGTGAAGATCTTCATGATGCTGAAAAAAATATTGAAAAAGAAGACAAACAGAATCTGCAGCCCAGTAGTGATAAAACAGTAAAGGGTCTTAGCACCAAAGTAATAGACAACAGTGTTCCACCTAAAAAAGGCCTAGTTGTAAATTTCTCAGAAAGTAAGAAGCAGAAAGGTTTAGGCAATGGGATTCCTTCAGAGAAGTTCTCCTTGGATGAATATGATGTGTTCATTAAAAAGAAAAAGAGAACCAAAGAAAAGAAAATCGGCCCGGTAAAGGTAAGCTGATAGTGACACTGCCCTTCCCTAGCCCATCAGCAGGCATGCATCTATGGTGATGAGTGGTAATGTGTACAGGGATGCAGTCAATCTTATGGCAGAGCTATTATGTTGATAAAGTCTATATGCAGAATCATATTCTTGTTGCATTTTTTAGAATCATTATTTTTCTTGCAGATAAAATTATCAAATATTTCCACAAAATCTGGCATTCAAATGGGTGGTCTTTTCAATGTGCTCACATCTGAAGTTCAACTTTAATGATACTACCAGCCCAGGTGCTAAAGCATTTAGCAAAAAAAAAAATTGAGACTATACTTCCATACATGAATTATATTTTTTCATCACATATTTATTTTTAATGGTTACTTTCTCTTTTTATAGAAAAGGTTGGCAGCAGGTATCCCCAGACGACGAACCATTAGTATTAACTTGAAAAAGAACAAAGAACATGAATTCAGTGACTATGTCCGCACATTGAGGGCCAGTCCCTGTATTCCCTTCAAGGCTGATCTGACACCCAAGGCCCCTGTTCTCAAGCCCTCTCCCTCTCCAATTTTGGTCAAAGGAACTGCACTTAGGAAGAAACTACAAAAAAAGGTTGCTGCTTCGGCATCTCCAAAACTAAGTTTTAAGAAAAAGAGACAAACTGCTGCTGATTTTTTTTAGATAAGTTAATAATCTGACTTAGCAGTATCAGAATAATAATTTGATGCCATTACCATGGACCAAATTGTATGCAATGGGTGGCTGTCAGAAGTCTTTAACAATTACAACTTGTACCGAGTTGATTTTACAGTTTTATCACAAGAAGATTAGGGTAGATATACATGACCTGGGAGTTTAGCAAGATTAAATAAAATAATTTCTTGCCCTTTGATTGTTTTTATCTCTTTACCATATGTTTCTGTCTTTCCTAGTGGTGGAGTCTGCAGTATATACAAGTAGTGATTGAAATTTGGAGCAAAAGATCCAAGATGTTTCCACTGTTTTGACTGTTCTTTCGAATCAGGCTGGAAGTGGCGAACCCAAGTCTCTTACATTGTCACAAGTTACTGAATAAATCTTTCTGGATCAGCATAAAAAAAGGCAAGATAGTCCCTTGACATGTTGCTTCGAAGCAGCTGTGTGTGTGTGTGTATGTATAAAGACAAGAAGAATAACCTACTAAACATCCCAGGGACTGTGTCCTATCGTTTTTCGCAAATAAATCTTTAACAAAGCATCGAAGAACGATATTATTTTGGCAGTGGATATTTGAAGCACCGACCTAATTGGCAAAAATGTGCTTAGGTGTCATATGTGAAGAATTATGGCACTTACACGAGTAAATTTAGGGTAAACTTGCTTAAAATTCCAAGGGACCTTCGCCGAGGCTCGGTGACTTTACAATAGATACCCCGCCCATTCATCTTTTCCTGACGTTTGTGTGACGTTTCACTATGACGTCAGAGTAATGACCCACCAAACTAGCCATTATATCTTCATTCCTCACACACAGACTAATCCATCCAACGACCAATTCTGCCTGTTCCCTACACACACACACACACACACACGCATAAAATGTTTTTTTTTTCTTTCTTTCTTATCTAAGGCTACAATTTTGGCTTTAGTGAATCTTAATCTTACTCTTCGAACTCTTCTTTCCCTTCAACATTTATCTTATTCTACTTTTACTTTACTTTCTTCTCTCCCATGCCCTTCCTCCTCATCCTCCTCCTTATCCTTCTCTTTCTCTCTTCTATGCACATAATATTTTCTATCTCTTTCTCCTCAACATTCATCTTATCATACTCCTATTTTTCTTTTTCTCTCTTCTCACTCCCTTCCTACTCCTCCTCCTCTTTGTCCCCTTTCTCCCTCCCTCTTGCCCCCCCCCCCCACCCACACACTATTTGGTGCATTGTTTATCTCTGAATGATAATGTTCTCTTTACTGTTTGACGTATGATCTTGCTAAAATTTGAGAGTAAAGTTGTTATTCTCTCTCTCTCTCTCTCTCTCTCTCTCTCTCTCTCTCTCTCTCTCTCTCTCTCTCTCTCTCTTCCTAGCAAGTCTAAAGCCATAAGGCTCAAAGTGTTGCAGTGGAACTACAGAAGTATTTGAAATAAAGATCCATGTTTCACTTTTAGGGAGCATACACACACTGCCCGTTATTTGTCTGCAGATGGAACTGCAGGACCAACCAGAACTTAAGTGCTAATGCATTACTTTCCTAATAAATCGAAGATACAAGAAACAATAGTATCAATATACATATTCTTATGCAAAAAAACATTGACAGGCATAAATTTAATTGAATACGCCTCTGGAAGCTGTGGCGTGCAGGGTCCAATGTCCCTTTTGTTGATGGTGATAAAGATGTCTGATAAGCCAGCTTCTACTCAATAATCTACACGAGTCGCACTTCTATGGTTCGAAAGACAGAACTTTTTTTGTTCTAGTATGTTTACCATCTACTCTCCCAGTACATTTGAGCTCTCGCTTCCCCACTGTTGATTGTTGAAGTCACCCAAAACTAGTCTTGCTCAGTGACGCGTCTGGCATTGATCTATCTTTGGTCTCACTGCTCATCTCTTATGATACTGACATCATGGTCAGCAACACAACATATTCTGCATGAAACCTTACCCATCATCCAAGGAGATAAACATGTTACTCCCATGAGTACTCGCATAAATAAGTTTTCTTTAGGCCCGGGTGATAATTACCACGCCCTAGCTTTCTATCTTCTTTTTTTCCCGCTTCCCTAGTCAAGGATTGATACCAAATCACCTTCCATTCTTTCGTTCTTTGTGTCTTTCTCAGTGACTCCCATTTTTTGGACTTAAGATTTTTCTATAGTTCACCATCGCTGTCGCCCCGCTGGCTGGCAGCATTCAAAGGTGGCGGGGTGGTGAGGGCCGCGGGCTGTCTGGTGCATTGTGGGCCAAGTTACTTTTCGGCCATATTTATGTGGGACTTTTGCGAAGGATGGCTTGTTGTTATTTAATATTTTGTACCCTACCAAAGCCTCTCTGTTGATATCGAGCCGAATATACCACCTGAGCTGTGGATGATGTGACAGGGAGGGCGACAGGTAAGTGACACCAGCGGGAAGGGAGGCTGCGGCCAGGTGAGGGAGGTGCCTTCACTCGCTACACTTACATACCTTTGCTGCCTTTTATCTTCACGTAGGCATGACACCCACAAACTCGTAACGGCTCAGAAAGCAGGGCTGGGTGATAATTAACCCACGATTGATGCGGTGGAATTTGAACGTGGAATTTCGTTATCACCACTAACTGATGGGAAATATTTGACAGGTGTGAGTGGCTGGGAGGGAGGGCGGGAGGGAGAGGGGAGGAACTACCTTATGACTAATCATTATATTAAAGTTGTTTAGGGATTGGTGATTAGAACACCGATTGATCGTGGGGTGCATTTATATTTTTAAAGGGGACTTCTCTTGGCTTGGCGTTGTAGGGCGTGCAGGGGCGGCAGGGTGGTGTAGGTGAAGGGCAGGGTGTGTTTGGGTGGCTTGATAGGGGTATGGGTATTAGGTGTGGGGGTGGCCACTCTTCACTCTCCTCCAATCCATATCGTTCTTTGGCTAATGTTGTGTGAAGTTGAGTGTTCTTCAAGATGAGAACATGAATGATGAAGTGGATTTTAAGCTTCATTACTCCTTTTTCTGATAAATGGCCACAGGTAGTTAGTGATGAAGGTGGGCATGTGAGAAAAGTTACATTGAGAGTAAGGTCTCACAAGCAGTATATGTCAGTGGTTATTTAGAATTATTATGCCTCAAGAACACTCATAAAAAAGTTATGTGGTTCAAATCCTGGTATATTGGAATGTGGTTTGTTTCACTAAGTTGCTATGAAGGAATGCAACTTTCTTTGAATTTGAATATTTGTTGTATTCACTAGGGATGACAAAAAATGTGTATCCTGTTAGAGTAAATAGCATTGCGTACATATTTGTTGTTGTGGAAAACATATTGGAATAAGGGAAATGATTAGTAGAAAGTTATTAAAGATTGTTAGATTAGTTAGGTCAGATTATGTTGGGTTGTGTATGGTGATTTTCATAGTTTTGAAGTAGTTAAAAGACATTTTTGCTTCTGCCCGTAGTGTCCATTTCTCAATTTGTCCTACAATTTGGTGAACTTGGCATCTATATTGGACAAGAACAGCCAACACCCTGAGTATTAAGTTAGTCTGGTTTCAATACATTAGAGAAAACTGGAGAAACGTATTGTAATGGAGTGGAAAGCTTTTGTGACATGGCAGTCAAACCAATTAAAATTGTTTTTGGCCCAAGTGATCATCACATGAGTAAGTTCACAGATGTTCAGTCCCTGCTAAAGATATTATATATTCTCCCTTTATATAAGTTTTCATGATACTCTAATGGAGAACTTGACACTTTTCAATATCATTCTCATGAAAAAAAATTATCTATGGCAGTGATGGAGGCAATCACGGACAGTGACCGGCTACAACGACTCCGGGAACTGGAAACTCATTTAAGAGACCCACGAGGAGTTATCAATGTGGACTCACTGTTGGTAAGAAAAGCAAATATTGCTCCATTGTCTTACATTATGATTTTTCAGTGACATTGAAGTAAAGCATCAGTTTTGATACTGCCATAATTTGAAATGTATATACTGATTATTTATGATTCATTTGTGACTGCTGACTAATTCATGTTCCCTTTTT
>CM035196.1:14107046-14146018 GCA_020233015.1 Callinectes sapidus | reverse complement strand
AGGTAGATTTCTAGCATTGTTTGTGTACCATATTATTCATGGGATCTGAAAGCATAGTGTGTGATTATTTGTAAGGCACAAAGGAGAATATGATGAATATAATGAGTGGATTCATGTATTGCAATGTTTCATCCAGTGTTACTGTTGAAATGAAGAAATAATTTCATGGGTACTTTGTGGCCTCAAGAGTCTCATGTTACCTGTGTGACTTGGGATGGATTGCATGCTTCTGCCACTCACTTGTTTTATTGCCGCCAACACAATGGCAACTAAACCAACTTGCTCTCACCTCCACAATCAAGCTAAACAAATTGCCTTTAACTGAAGGAAAAGTGTTGTGGAGAAACTACTGCCATCTTCAGTCTTGAAAACAGTTGTATACATATAATTTTTGCATTGAAAATTTTCCTAAATTCTCTTGGTATCACTCAACTAGGTAGCAGTCTTCTTTATTCAGCAATAAAAAAATTTGCTTCTTCAGCTGATTACAGTGGCAGCCATTGTGTGCTTAGATATTTGCTCAAGAAAGAATGACAGGACTATTCTAGAGTGATAAAGCTCAAAATTTTGTAAATATTCTGGCAAAGTTGACTTCACTGACTTCATTTTTAATTTTCAGAAATTTGAAGAAGATTTAAGAGCAGGAAGAAAACCTGAAAATGAAGATGCTGATGATGATTTAAAACCAGTCAAAAAACATCAGTTTAAAAGTAAATATCAAAAGAAGAAATATCTTCGTCTAAAGAAGAAAAAGCTGCAACCAAAGGGACTACCCAAAGCCAAAAAAAGGAAACTGGATAAACGTCAAAGTGAACTAGCTCAAAAGAGAAAACTGGCAGTGGACAACATGGTGAGGCGTGTAAGCACAGCAGCAGGAATTCCCAGGACCAGTGTGGCAACATCTTCACCTGAGAGACAAGTGAATAGACATCATGGATTTGAAGTGTCTCTAATTTCTCAAAAGAAAAAGTCAGACATTGCATCCAAATCATTTGTAAATAATTTCACTGTAGAAGTGGCTTCTGATGAAAATAAGAAAAGGAAAAATGTGGTAGCTACAAATGGTCAAAACAAAAAGAAGTGTTTTGATATTGCTGTGGTAGATTCTCTGTCCAGCACCAACAGTGAAATCAATGTAAAGAAAAGTGAAAATGTTGTTACAAGTGAACTGAATAAAGGACAGAGGAAAAAAAAGAAAACCAAAATGTCTGCAACAAAAGAAAAGGTAGATATTCCAGTTCAAGTTTCAACTTGCTGTGATGCAGTACCATCTGCCACTGAAAAGAAACAGTCAGTTAAAAGTGAAGATCTTCATGATGCTGAAAAAAATATTGAAAAAGAAGACAAACAGAATCTGCAGCCTAGTAGTGATAAAACAGTAAAGGGTCTTAGCACCAAAGTAATAGACAACAGTGTTCCACCTAAAAAAGGCCTAGTTGTAAATTTCTCAGAAAGTAAGAAGCAGAAAGGTTTAGGCAATGGGATTCCTTCAGAGAAGTTCTCCTTGGATGAATATGATGTGTTCATTAAAAAGAAAAAGAGAACCAAAGAAAAGAAAATCGGCCCGGTAAAGGTAAGCTGATAGTGACACTGCCCTTCCCTAGCCCATCAGCAGGCATGCATCTATGGTGATGAGTGGTAATGTGTACAGGGATGCAGTCAATCTTATGGCAGAGCTATTATGTTGATAAAGTCTATATGCAGAATCATATTCTTGTTGCATTTTTTAGAATCATTATTTTTCTTGCAGATAAAATTATCAAATATTTCCACAAAATCTGGCATTCAAATGGGTGGTCTTTTCAATGTGCTCACATCTGAAGTTCAACTTTAATGATACTACCAGCCCAGGTGCTAAAGCATTTAGCAAAAAAAAAAAATTGAGACTATACTTCCATACATGAATTATATTTTTTCATCACATATTTATTTTTAATGGTTACTTTCTCTTTTTATAGAAAAGGTTGGCAGCAGGTATCCCCAGACGACGAACCATTAGTATTAACTTGAAAAAGAACAAAGAACATGAATTCAGTGACTATGTCCGCACATTGAGGGCCAGTCCCTGTATTCCCTTCAAGGCTGATCTGACACCCAAGGCCCCTGTTCTCAAGCCCTCTCCCTCTCCAATTTTGGTCAAAGGAACTGCACTTAGGAAGAAACTACAAAAAAAGGTTGCTGCTTCGGCATCTCCAAAACTAAGTTTTAAGAAAAAGAGACAAACTGCTGCTGATTTTTTTTAGATAAGTTAATAATCTGACTTAGCAGTATCAGAATAATAATTTGATGCCATTACCATGGACCAAATTGTATGCAATGGGTGGCTGTCAGAAGTCTTTAACAATTACAACTTGTACCGAGTTGATTTTACAGTTTTATCACAAGAAGATTAGGGTAGATATACATGACCTGGGAGTTTAGCAAGATTAAATAAAATAATTTCTTGCCCTTTGATTGTTTTTATCTCTTTACCATGTGTTTCTGTCTTTCCTAGTGGTGGAGTCTGCAGTATATACAAGTAATGATTGAAATTTGGAGCAAAAGATCCAAGATGTTTCCACTGTTTTGACTGTTCTTTCGAATCAGGCTGGAAGTGGCGAACCCAAGTCTCTTACATTGTCACAAGTTACTGAATAAATCTTTCTGGATCAGCATAAAAAAAGGCAAGATAGTCCCTTGACATGTTGCTTCGAAGCAGCTGTGTGTGTGTGTGTATGTATAAAGACAAGAAGAATAACCTACTAAACATCCCAGGGACTGTGTCCTATCGTTTTTCGCAAATAAATCTTTAACAAAGCATCGAAGAACGATATTATTTTGGCAGTGGATATTTGAAGCACCGACCTAATTGGCAAAAATGTGCTTAGGTGTCATATGTGAAGAATTATGGCACTTACACGAGTAAATTTAGGGTAAACTTGCTTAAAATTCCAAGGGACCTTCGCCGAGGCTCGGTGACTTTACAATAGATACCCCGCCCATTCATCTTTTCCTGACGTTTGTGTGACGTTTCACTATGACGTCAGAGTAATGACCCACCAAACTAGCCATTATATCTTCATTCCTCACACACAGACTAATCCATCCAACGACCAATTCTGCCTGTTCCCTACACACACACACACACACACACGCATAAAATGTTTTTTTTTTCTTTCTTTCTTATCTAAGGCTACAATTTTGGCTTTAGTGAATCTTAATCTTACTCTTCGAACTCTTCTTTCCCTTCAACATTTATCTTATTCTACTTTTACTTTACTTTCTTCTCTCCCATGCCCTTCCTCCTCATCCTCCTCCTTATCCTTCTCTTTCTCTCTTCTATGCACATAATATTTTCTATCTCTTTCTCCTCAACATTCATCTTATCATACTCCTATTTTTCTTTTTCTCTCTTCTCACTCCCTTCCTACTCCTCCTCCTCTTTGTCCCCTTTCTCCCTCCCTCTTGCCCCCCCCCCCCACCCACACACTATTTGGTGCATTGTTTATCTCTGAATGATAATGTTCTCTTTACTGTTTGACGTATGATCTTGCTAAAATTTGAGAGTAAAGTTGTTATTCTCTCTCTCTCTCTCTCTCTCTCTCTCTCTCTCTCTCTCTCTCTCTCTCTCTCTCTCTCTCTTCCTAGCAAGTCTAAAGCCATAAGGCTCAAAGTGTTGCAGTGGAACTACAGAAGTATTTGAAATAAAGATCCATGTTTCACTTTTAGGGAGCATACACACACTGCCCGTTATTTGTCTGCAGATGGAACTGCAGGACCAACCAGAACTTAAGTGCTAATGCATTACTTTCCTAATAAATCGAAGATACAAGAAACAATAGTATCAATATACATATTCTTATGCAAAAAAACATTGACAGGCATAAATTTAATTGAATACGCCTCTGGAAGCTGTGGCGTGCAGGGTCCAATGTCCCTTTTGTTGATGGTGATAAAGATGTCTGATAAGCCAGCTTCTACTCAATAATCTACACGAGTCGCACTTCTATGGTTCGAAAGACAGAACTTTTTTTGTTCTAGTATGTTTACCATCTACTCTCCCAGTACATTTGAGCTCTCGCTTCCCCACTGTTGATTGTTGAAGTCACCCAAAACTAGTCTTGCTCAGTGACGCGTCTGGCATTGATCTATCTTTGGTCTCACTGCTCATCTCTTATGATACTGACATCATGGTCAGCAACACAACATATTCTGCATGAAACCTTACCCATCATCCAAGGAGATAAACATGTTACTCCCATGAGTACTCGCATAAATAAGTTTTCTTTAGGCCCGGGTGATAATTACCACGCCCTAGCTTTCTATCTTCTTTTTTTCCCGCTTCCCTAGTCAAGGATTGATACCAAATCACCTTCCATTCTTTCGTTCTTTGTGTCTTTCTCAGTGACTCCCATTTTTTGGACTTAAGATTTTTCTATAGTTCACCATCGCTGTCGCCCCGCTGGCTGGCAGCATTCAAAGGTGGCGGGGTGGTGAGGGCCGCGGGCTGTCTGGTGCATTGTGGGCCAAGTTACTTTTCGGCCATATTTATGTGGGACTTTTGCGAAGGATGGCTTGTTGTTATTTAATATTTTGTACCCTACCAAAGCCTCTCTGTTGATATCGAGCCGAATATACCACCTGAGCTGTGGATGATGTGACAGGGAGGGCGACAGGTAAGTGACACCAGCGGGAAGGGAGGCTGCGGCCAGGTGAGGGAGGTGCCTTCACTCGCTACACTTACATACCTTTGCTGCCTTTTATCTTCACGTAGGCATGACACCCACAAACTCGTAACGGCTCAGAAAGCAGGGCTGGGTGATAATTAACCCACGATTGATGCGGTGGAATTTGAACGTGGAATTTCGTTATCACCACTAACTGATGGGAAATATTTGACAGGTGTGAGTGGCTGGGAGGGAGGGCGGGAGGGAGAGGGGAGGAACTACCTTATGACTAATCATTATATTAAAGTTGTTTAGGGATTGGTGATTAGAACACCGATTGATCGTGGGGTGCATTTATATTTTTAAAGGGGACTTCTCTTGGCTTGGCGTTGTAGGGCGTGCAGGGGCGGCAGGGTGGTGTAGGTGAAGGGCAGGGTGTGTTTGGGTGGCTTGATAGGGGTATGGGTATTAGGTGTGGGGGTGGCCACTCTTCACTCTCCTCCAATCCATATCGTTCTTTGGCTAATGTTGTGTGAAGTTGAGTGTTCTTCAAGATGAGAACATGAATGATGAAGTGGATTTTAAGCTTCATTACTCCTTTTTCTGATAAATGGCCACAGGTAGTTAGTGATGAAGGTGGGCATGTGAGAAAAGTTACATTGAGAGTAAGGTCTCACAAGCAGTATATGTCAGTGGTTATTTAGAATTATTATGCCTCAAGAACACTCATAAAAAAGTTATGTGGTTCAAATCCTGGTATATTGGAATGTGGTTTGTTTCACTAAGTTGCTATGAAGGAATGCAACTTTCTTTGAATTTGAATATTTGTTGTATTCACTAGGGATGACAAAAAATGTGTATCCTGTTAGAGTAAATAGCATTGCGTACATATTTGTTGTTGTGGAAAACATATTGGAATAAGGGAAATGATTAGTAGAAAGTTATTAAAGATTGTTAGATTAGTTAGGTCAGATTATGTTGGGTTGTGTATGGTGATTTTCATAGTTTTGAAGTAGTTAAAAGACATTTTTGCTTCTGCCCGTAGTGTCCATTTCTCAATTTGTCCTACAATTTGGTGAACTTGGCATCTATATTGGACAAGAACAGCCAACACCCTGAGTATTAAGTTAGTCTGGTTTCAATACATTAGAGAAAACTGGAGAAACGTATTGTAATGGAGTGGAAAGCTTTTGTGACATGGCAGTCAAACCAATTAAAATTGTTTTTGGCCCAAGTGATCATCACATGAGTAAGTTCACAGATGTTCAGTCCCTGCTAAAGATATTATATATTCTCCCTTTATATAAGTTTTCATGATACTCTAATGGAGAACTTGACACTTTTCAATATCATTCTCATGAAAAAAAATTATCTATGGCAGTGATGGAGGCAATCACGGACAGTGACCGGCTACAACGACTCCGGGAACTGGAAACTCATTTAAGAGACCCACGAGGAGTTATCAATGTGGACTCACTGTTGGTAAGAAAAGCAAATATTGCTCCATTGTCTTACATTATGATTTTTCAGTGACATTGAAGTAAAGCATCAGTTTTGATACTGCCATAATTTGAAATGTATATACTGATTATTTATGATTCATTTGTGACTGCTGACTAATTCATGTTCCCTTTTTGTAGGATGCGGTTCAGGCGATGGTCGCAGATTGCGACCATCAAGCCATCAAGAGAAACAAAAATGTGGAGGCTTTCCTTAATAGATGTATGTTGGTTATTATAAGTGTGCACATGTTATAATATACTTAAAGGTGAAATTTTGGTTGCATTGCATGAATTTCTATATTGATTGCTTACATATATATTTGTTGTAATGCCAATTGTTACTGTGTATACCTGTTAAGCATCAGATCATGTGCTGTTGATTCATTTTGTAATAGTTCCATGGTGATTGATGGATATGACGGATCTTTTCCGCTTATTACGGTTTACTTGTCTTGTTAGATCGGGAGTCCATACAGGACGTGGAGCTGTTACGGATGCGGGCGGATGATTTTACAAATGTCAAAGTCATAGGAAGAGGAGCCTTTGGAGAAGTACAACTTGTAAGACATCGATCCACACAAAAGGTTGGTCTCTTTATTGTTTAGCTTTTTTCCTCTCTCCTGTATTAGATATTGTTATATTTGATTTGTATATTCAATACCATAGATGCTTCTTAAGAATCTATCTTAGATGCTTAATGTGTATATAAATTGATTTTTTGTAATTTCAGGTGTATGCAATGAAACTCCTGAGTAAATTTGAAATGATAAAACGTTCAGATTCAGCATTCTTCTGGGAGGAACGAGACATTATGGCTCATGCTAATTCAGAGTGGATAGTACAGCTTCACTTTGCCTTTCAAGACTCAAAGTTTTTGTACATGGTTATGGATTACATGCCAGGTAAGTCAGTTGAAACAAGAAGTTACTAAAAATTTCTTCATTTATCATATGAATATTTTAGTTGTGTGGTGTACCTATAATTCCATACGTTCATAAGCACTTATAAATCACCAGTGTGGACACTTTAAGAGATAGCATTGACTGACTTTGCTTATAAAAGAAGCTTTTGTTTACTTTTGCCAATAAACAGTTGTATTTGCGTTGAATATTTCCTCTTCATCTTTTTGTGAATTATTCTCAGTTTTCTTTGTATTTCTGATGTTATTTTCTGTGTCATATGGTCTTTTCAAATACATTAATGTAGTCTTTGCCTGAATTTTACATGAAGGATCTTATTCAGACAATTCTGTTTCTCTCAAAATGTGTCCCTTTTATAATTGTATCCTCATGCATTTTTTATTGATGATTTAACAGTTTCTCAAGTGTTTCTTTGGTAGTGTTGTTGCAAGAAATTGTATAATTGATTATAGATTTTATATCTTGAGAAATTATATCTTCCTTTCAGGTGGCGATCTAGTGAATCTTATGTCCAACTATGATGTCCCAGAAAAATGGGCAAAGTTCTTTTGCGCAGAGGTAGTTTTGGCACTTGATGCAATCCACTCCATGGGTTTTGTACACAGGTCAGTTTTATGCTGATTATACTTTTTTATTAGAGTACTTTATATTTTCAGCTATTTATTAGCTTAGATTGCTCTTTTCAGTATCTTTATAGAAGATTTCTGAAATTATCCTTTTATTTTTTTCACTAATTGACATGCTTTTGAAATATCAAATGTATGCCACTTTAGTTTTGAGGGGTTGACCCATATTTCTTATAGTAAAGATCTGCATACTAAGCCAGTTTGCACACACATACACGACGCTATAGAGGTCTACAATGTCTATGAGTATTTCAAATCAAGGGAGGAGAGCTAGTGGGATTGTATATGCTGAATGATTCAAGTTGTATGGGATAAGGTCAGGGTACGGTGTGAAGAGCATCGGTAAGAATGGGTTAGTCAGCAGGAACTGTCTTGTCTGCTGGCTTAAGTGTAAACAGAGAGAAATACAAGTAATAGATTGATGAATGATGAGAATCAATCATTTTTATTTTCAGAGATGTAAAGCCAGATAACATGCTCCTGGACAGCAGTGGACATCTTAAGCTGGCTGACTTTGGTACCTGTATGAAGATGAACAAGGTCTGTAAACTTTGAGATTTGATTAATAGTGTATTGATATTTTGATATGAACTGTGCTGAAACTAATACAGCTTACAGAAAAAAACAAAAGTACAATGTTAATTCAATGAGTTGCGGTTTAGGAAGGTTTGCTTTGAATCAATTTCATATTATAGAGCAAAATATAGTCACCTGGTGCACCAAGCTCTTTCACAAAAGCTTACCTCACATTTCACCTCACCTCTGCAGAGGTTAATGCTTCACAAAGAAAGTTTAGAGCCCTTTTTATTTTGTGTTATGATAGAATTTCTAAAAATATATATGTAGTAGACCAGTTTTACTATGAAATACTACAAAATTTGTTGAATGTGGCGGCTGGAGTTTGTGTCCTCTCCTATTGGAAAGATTTTTGTGGCTGTAAAACAATGCTGATTTGTTTGTTTGAAATTGAATTTAAATTGATTCTTGTTAAATTTACTTTCTAATGTACTAGTTTTTTCATTGATGTATCTAGTTTGCTTTACTCTCATGCCTATTCCTAGGAACTCACACGAGGTGATAACCTTGGCAGAGTTCTCTCTCTCTCTCTCTCTCTCTCTGGAGGTCACATGACCTCAGTGTTATGATGTTGAGGTGAATCCATCACTTCAGCTCCAGTATATCATTCTCTATCTTTCCCATATTGAGGTTAGAGAGTGCTATTCTGAAAAATTGTAAATGAGGTACTCCCACTCATCGGTGTATTAATTCTCCTCATGAATGTTGGTTTCAGGATGGATTGGTAAGATCTGACACAGCTGTTGGAACTCCAGACTACATATCTCCAGAAGTCCTTAAATCTCAGGGTGGTGAAGGTGTGTATGGCCGTGAGTGTGACTGGTGGTCCGTGGGGGTCTTTCTGTATGAGATGCTTGTGGGAGACACTCCATTCTATGCTGACTCTCTAGTTGGGACTTATGGAAAAATCATGGATCACAAGAACTCCCTCAAATTCCCAGAAGACATTGAGATATCTGCTGAAGCCAAGAGTCTCATCTGTGGCTTTCTGACTGATCGGTAAGATTTGATGTATTTTTGTTGTGAACTTATTTTGATTGGGTCTTATAGAATTCCTCATGATTTCTTGCTTAGTATTTTATTCAGTCTCTCATTCAATTAGTACCCGGACTTCATATATCTTTAATGGGGTGGCTGTCGTAGGGTTCCTACCTAGCAGTGGGTCATAACTGCTGACTACACCGGATACCTAATCACTGCCAGGTGAACAGGGCCTACACTAAGAAATCCACCCAACAATTTCTGGCCTGATCCAAGATTTGAACCTTGATCCTCCTAATTGTGTGCTACCAGACTGTGGTGTGTGTGTGTGTGTGTTTTCAGTGATTGACTATCATAATGTGTAAGGTACTTTTCACACAACAAAGCATCACTAATGTTTCTTGCATTATAACAGGGAGACACGATTAGGCGGGAAAGGTGTGGATGAAATCAAGCAGCATCGTTTTTTTATCAATGACCAGTGGACTTTTGACACCATAAGGGAATGTAAGTGACTTTTACCTTCCAAGTGCTATATTATATTAATTATTTTACAAGTTTTGTGTAAATCTTCTCTTTGTCTTGTGGATTGTTTTCTTACAGCACTGAAATAAACAATGTCCAGTCTCTATTTATTTGAAGTATCTTCTTGGTAATGTACAGTAACCTTAAGCTTATGAAAAAGTTTAAAAATATACAATGTAAAAAGCAGTAAGAAAGAAAAGAGTTTTCAGCACTTGTGTAATGACAGGTCCTGAGGATCCTTTATTATTGATGTTTAAATTTTATAGATTTTGAAAAACACCTTTGAAGTGTTGAATAGCTTATCAGTGAGTTAAAAAAATTGTCTATTATAATTTTAGATGATTATCAATAATCTGCATTTCCTATTTGGCCACTTACATCTTTTATTTGAATTTATTTTCTTTCCAAGACTCTGTTAATTAAGCTTGGTGTTTATAGGTGTGCCTCCAGTTGTACCAGATCTAACAAGTGACGATGACACCAGTAACTTTGATGAAGTGGAAAATGAAGACACACCAGAAGAAAGCTTTACTATCCCTAAGGCTTTTGTTGGGAACCACCTTCCTTTTGTGGGGTTTACTTACTCCAAAGATTATAGGTACGTTAGATACAATGAGGCACTCCTTGTTCTTTTCACTTTACTCACTATTCCATCTATCCATTGTCCCACATCCTCAGTTCTTCTGCTGGTGTTTCAGTAAATTGGTACCAAATACAAAAACCATATTAGCCTTTGATGGCATTCTCTTCAACCCATTTTGTTTCCCAAACCTATGGTTACAAGAACAATAGTGTCTTGAATCCAGGAAAGGCTGTTATAAAGTTTCCTATATTTTTAATGTTTTGTCTTTTTCCAGCACATCTATTGTATATTTTGTGATAAAAAAACAATGCTTTTGGACTTCAATTGCTTTTCTTGTTGAATATAGTCATAGATATTGTTTGAATTGTTTATGACAATATTTTTCATTCACAGACTGCTAAGTTCACCAGATAAACCAGATGGGAAAAGAAATTTGGTGAGTAAGGCTCATTATTCGTATTCTTTTTTAATTTGAAACAAAGAGTTTCTATTGAGAGTGTTATATTGGTCTTAGCTCCATACTTTAAGTACTGAATAAAGAGAGAAGTGTAAAGAACTTAATTGATATAAAGCTCATGCTGGAATGGAGTCTCTCAGTGAAACACCATAAATGTGAATGCACAGTGAGTTTCAGTGTATGCATGTAGAAGCTTTGTTTTAGCTACCCAATATAAGGATGACGTCCGCCTGGTATATAGAATAGCTTTTTAACCCATACAGTGTTGTCCTTTGTCAGAGATATGGATTGTGGAAGACTGGATTTTTTTTCATATTTTTATTTATCTTGTAAAACAAAGAAAAAGCAACCAATCATTTCATATACACATACTTTCTTCCCGTTTCATGAATGGAAATGTGGCTGCTATACAATTTTCATTCTTGGATAATTTCCTCTAGAGATCACAATATCATACTAGGGATGTGGAGTTTTATATTTATATATATTTTTTTAAGATTTTAGTTTCTCCTTTACATACATGACAACTATGAGCCCAAAAGATAGGTAAAGTATTGGTATATACTCCTGATTTGTCTAAATATTATATATTATCGTTAATGACAAATGCTGTACATATATGCAGACAAAATTGAATGCTGTTAAATGACTGAAAAAGGAAATTGTATATATGTGTACTTAACACTTCTCTTAGAGGTACATTCTATACATACTGAACACTTTATGGGTTAAATATAAACTTGACCCTCTGATGCTGAGACCTTTTGGTGCTGCCATTACATTGTAGTAAAGAAAAGATGACAATATTGCTGGAGAGTTGAGAAAGATTATTTCACTTTTTTATGTGAATGCTTACTCCTTTTGTCTTGTGTCCCTACCCAGCAAAGCTGTAGTAATACAGCAATAAGCTTTATGGTAAATAACCAACTAGATGAAATAAGCTTGTCTTGTAGTTAAAGGGCTTATTATAGTCTTGTTAATTTTGTATATGTAATACAGTTTAAAGTATTTATGGCATCTCTTCTTTAACCATTTGGAAATATGTTCACCTTGAATTACTTATTACTGTTATTGTAGTTTATAGGAACTAAATTTCCATATTCATAACTCCTTTTTTTCCAATTTAAATGTGTTTAAAAGTAGTGTGCTTAAGATTAATATTAGTTTAGTGCCTTTCCATAATAAGAGATATATGGTGATTATAGGAGTACTCTTCCCAACAGAACACACTCATATGGGATTGGTTGAAGGTATTGTAAATTACAGCATGCATAATTCAAGTTCATTGTTAATTTTTGCATGCGATGTTCTTATGTTTAGATCTTTATTACAGTCATCCTTGTCTGGTTCATATGAAACATTTTCATTTATTTATTTTCTGTGCATTAGTGAGATTTCTAAGCATTTATTTTGAAAATACCTAAAAAAAAGGAACTGCTTTGTTTCTTATATTTTCAGTAAAACGTTGCCTGCACTGCACACACTTATGTTTGTGGTAAAAATCTTGCATACAAAGTGTAGGACTGAATGAAATGCACAAAAGACAAATATCACAAAAAGCTATTCTGCTGTTTTGTTAGTAAAATGGTGGAATGATGATGCTGTGCACTCACTCTTGTGGTGCTCCAGATCCAAGACAAGATCAAACACAATGCTTTATTTCTCTAGAAGGGAAAGTGGCTATGAAAATGTGAGAATAAAAACCATCAGCTGGAAGTTTTGAATCTGAACTCCTGATACACACTCATGAAGTATTCTAGAGTTCCTAGGAATGCAGCATAGATGATATACATTTTTCACTTTGAAATGAAATTAAGATACTTGGGAAAAAAAGTTTTCAAGACAATTCAGGGGGATTTTTAAGTAACTTAATTTTATTTTGAAATTAAATTGTTTTATTATCAATGCTGCAATCTTAGGAACTCTAAAATACTTTATGATTGTATATAGGTGTTCTAAAATCATCTCATAATGAGACAAGAATATTCAAAATAAATCTTTTATCCAATTTTTTCAATTTCTTTTTAAATAAGATATTCCTGAA
Organism: Callinectes sapidus; assembly: GCA_020233015.1. NCBI lineage: Eukaryota > Metazoa > Arthropoda > Malacostraca > Decapoda > Portunidae > Callinectes > Callinectes sapidus. Next base: position 14,133,158 of record CM035196.1, on the reverse strand, counting down.
ATTTGCAGACAATTCAATAAGCATTTGTAGAAAAAAAGAAAATTGATATGAAAAGCATGTATCAGTTGAAAAGTGATTTTTAAAAGTATCTTTATTTTATTTTAAAGTAGACAATGTTTATGATCTTCACTGTATTCTTAGTAACTCAAAAGTATTTTATGACTGTATATAGTGGTAAAGAACATATTCTAATAATCAGATATGAATGTTAGAAATGAAAGGTTGTAAACTTTAAGGTTGTATATGTTAAGAATTTATTTATTTGTTTATAGATCTACCTTCAACAATTTGAGTAAAAGTATGAATATTGATGCCTGTTTATGGTAGAGATGGTAGAGAGACATGAAGAAACTTTAAATTTACTTGTGATGAATATGTAAAGACATTGCGTATCCCTTTAATTTTTTCAATAATGATATGTTGATAGCAAGTATTGTTTTAATAATTGTTAATATAAAAACAAACTTACAGACCAATGATGGTACAGAAGCCAGTCATCAAATAGCTATTCTGAGTGCAGAAGTAGAACACCAGAAGAACCAGGTGGAAGAACTTGATGGAAAGTACAGAGTGACGCTGAGTCAGCTGGATGCCCTCACTCGCAGAGATCAGGAACGGCAGCATGAGAAGAGGGACCTGGAGAAGAGACTTGCACTCCTGCAACATGATTTGAAGGAAGCCCAGAGGAAGGTAAGGTTGACAATATCAGCACATCACTTATCATGTTTGAATTAAGAAAAAAGATTTTTTAGATCACCATAAAATTCCATTGAAACGAAACTATATTACTTGTATTAAATTTTTCATCTAGAAAGTTTTTTGTAAGTATTGTTAAGGGTTAAGTTTGTGAGTGTAAACTATATAATGTAAGAGCAATGCCATGTAGCACTCGTAGGTACATTTTTAGTTGGTCCACTTGTGCTACATATGAGTACCAGCTGTCATTTTATAATAACCAAGAAGTTCTGTTCTTTGTGTCTGTTTTGCTAACCGTGTTTTCTGCCAGGCTCTCTCAAATACACATTTCTTTGTAGTGAGCATTGGTTGTGTTCATGATGTACTTTGAGAATCTTTATTTGCAGTATATTACTAATGTTTGTGTGTTTTATCTTTTGTAACAGTGAATGTTAATATGTTTGTATTATACATCTATGTAATATTATCTTGCGAACATAGGCAGACTATGAGAGTGACAGCCGCAAGAAGCTAGATGGTCTCTACCAAGAGGTGAAGAAGAAGCTTGAAGATGAACAGAATAAAAGAACACGGGATCATAATTCAGCAATTGCTGTTAATGAAAAGCTTTATGGTCTGGAAAAACAGGTCAGTTTTACCAAACATTTTAATGGTGTTATGTATATTCATGATGTTTTTTTAATCTATTTATTGATGGATTGATTTATATACCTATTTATCTATTTTTTTGTATATATATATATATATATATATATATATATATATATATATATATATATATATATATATATATATATATTTGTTTATTTAATTTACAGTTGAAAGAAGTCCAAGACAAATTAAAGTCAGAATCAGATAACCACTCAAGACTTCGTAAACAACATGCTGAGCTTGTGGTAACCAGCCAGAGAAAAGAGGCGTCTCTAACAGATTACACAGAAAAGTTTGCAACAGTTCAGGCAATGAGAGATGGTCTGGAGCGAGACTTAGTCAACTTACAGACACAGCTTGATCAGGAAAGAACACACAAAAATCATCAAGCTGACCTTGTAATCCAGGCAGAAAGTAAAATTCAAGCTTTGCAGGCCAAGGTTTGTATCAATTATTCTTAGGCATTATTGTTGTGTGTTATGAATTGCACGTAAATTGTTATTAGTGAAGTGAAGTATTGCTTCCACGGAAATTTTTACAATTCACTCAAAGATTTTATGTATCAGGTATTTATTGCAAAATATTCTCATTTATGGAGCTTTGTTAAAAATTTTTTAGGTTTATTTATTGCAATATTACTGAGTATGAAAAAATCAGCCTCAAGTCATAGCAGCTATTTATGAGTGTGTAGAAACAAGGATCTACACCAAGTTGTTGAAGCACTTGATTTAATTGAAGTTCATCATGCTTTTGGTCTTGTCTCAGATCACAAGTTAAGTTTAGAAAATGATCATGATTATATGCTTATAGGTTCTAATAAAACTTAAAACTGAGAATCTGTAATTTCAGCTTGATAGTGCTTTTGAGAGGGAAGCAGTTGCTCGCAAGGAAGCTGATAAAGTTTCCGAAAGACTTGTGCAGCTGGAGAAAGACAGAAATTCCTTGGAATTGGAGCTTAGGGGCATGACAAGTCGATATGAGCAGGAAGCAAGAGCATTGCGTGAAGCCAGCAGTGCTGCTCCTACTCATAATTATCAGTCCAGTGCTCAAGCCCTTGCAGGTACTTTCTGAATATTTCTTTATCATCATATAGATTTACCTTGTTTTAGAAGACATCTACTTGCAAATGTTTAATTAATTTTATGGTTGCAAAACTTATCTATATTTGCAGCCCTGCAAGAACGTTTGAATGCAGAAAAACAGAAGCGTCAACAAGCAGAGGCATCTAGTCAAGAAAAGGAACGCCAAAATTCAATGTTGAGTGTTGATTATAGACAACTGCAGCAGCAACTTCACAAATTGGAAGGAGAATATAGACAAGAGTGTGAAAAGGTAATTCTCTTTTATTTCTTATGTATATATTTGACCCCTTAAAAGAATGGGGACATGTCTTGCAGATGCTGCTTGATGAGTCAGACCAATATGCTGTGGTTGTTGAAATGCAAATATGTGATGGGTAAGAGTATGGTGGTAATGGTGATTCAGAGAAAGTCGGCCGCAGAGGTTGAACAGGAAGGAGTATAGAGAGGAATATGGGAAGATAGTTGAAAGACTGAGTAAAGCTAGGGTGATTGTTGTGAAAGTATCAAGTGTAAAGGAGGTATTTCATGTATATAAGAGTAAAGTGAGGGTACAGGAGTCTTATGTATTGTAGCACTATTTCTTATTTTATTTCTTCATCCTCAGGTGAAAGCCTTGCAGAAACAGTTAGAGTCAGAGACAGAAAAGAGAACATCTCTAGCCAATGACCTTCAGACACAGGTGTCAGAGCTTTCCCTCATGCGGACAAGGGAAAAATTGCTTGTAAGAGACCTGGAGGAAGCAAAAGAGGCACGTTCCAGTTTAGAAAAAGAGCTGCATAAACTTGAGGCACAGAAATCCGTTGATGATGTGCAGATGAAGGAACTGAATGACACTCTGGAAGCTGAACAGTACTTTTCTGTAAGTTATTCTCTTTCTACATATAGAAAAATAACATCATCTATATTGTTACACTAACCATTTGTACGGTATGTGGTGGTTGGAAAAAAAATACAGAACAATGGAAGTTAGATGTAGCAAAATTTACATTTGATCAAAATTTTGTTTCAGACACTCTATAAGACTCAGGTAAGAGAGCTACGTGAGGAGGTAGATGAAAAGAGCAGACAAGTGGTTGAACTAGAAGAGGAACGCACCAGTCTCACTCACCAACTACAGCTAGCAGTAGGAAGGGCTGACTCTGAAGCTCTTGCTCGCTCCATTGCTGAGGAAACCGTTGCAGAATTGGAAAAGGAGAAGACTGTCAAAGAGCTGGAAATCAACGATCTCATCTCCAGACATTCTGCAGAAGTTGCTGAGAAGGATTCTGCTCTAAATGCTGTAAGTGTGGAGGGATATTTCTGGACCATATTGGATGTCTGTTTTGGGGCTAATTGCAGTAGCTGCATGAATTGTGTGCCTGTCAAGATCTCTTTAGAGTATGTGCTGTGAGGGCAAAAAAAAAACTTGAATGTATTTCATAAAGTGTAATCATTCTGGACCAGTTTTTCCCCAAAAGAGAGAAAAACAATTCATGATATGACTGTTGTTTAGTAACACATCATTATTATTATTATTGTAAGTACAATATTGTGGATAATGCCATTGAAACAAGTGATATATTGGATATCTGGCTCTGCCTCTTCACAGTCCACTGCTGTCACTGTGTTGCCCATTGGCATTTGTGTGTGTATATGTGTGTGTGTGTGTGTGTGTGTGTGTGTGTGTGATACAGGTAAAGGGCCAAATTTTGCTCATGCTGTCCTGTCTCCATATCGACTTTTATCCAAATTTTCCTTGAATTTATAGATTGTCTTGATGTCGGATCACTAATCAACAGTCATATGTCTGCATTATGTCTAAGATATGGATCTTGAGAAATATACTCCAAGTTAATCTATTTATTATTATTATTTATTTTTAGGTGAAGGAACGTGAACAGGAACTGAGTAAGTCATTAGAGACACTGAAGCAAGAAAAGGATTCCCTCAATTCACAAATTCAAATGTTGGAAGATGGTTAGTATGTTTAATGTTTTTAGTTTCCTTGAGTGTCTTATTATAGTATTAAATGCTTAAATAAGCAGCATTATTCATATATGTGCTATGTTATGAAATCAGATAAGATTCACTAGAATGCCTGCTCCTGACAGTGTCCTCAGAGGGTTAATTACTATGGAAAGCAATCTTATTGTTATAACTAATGGGATTTGTGTAAGTATACCTGTCAGATATGTATGTATCCTTGACTTTTCACATAACAATTCATACATGATGTTATTTTTTATTTTTTAGAGAAAAAGAAAGCAAACAATGAGCGTCAAGATAAGCTGGATAAATTAGACAGGCAGCTGAAGACAGAACAGCTCTTGAAGATGCAGGCCGTCAACAAGCTGGCAGAAATAATGGCTCGCAGAGAAAACCTTCCTGCTAATCGGAAACCAAAGGCATCTGCCAGTGACTTGAGAAGGAAGGAGAAGGAATGTAGGAAATTACAGCAAGAATTAACTTTGGTAAGTAAATGTGCAGTTTTAACATGGATGATCAAGCAATCACCATAAATCATTGCTATCCAAGTATTTTGCATCGTCTGTCATCCTCGACAATAATGTCTAACATGTAATGTTTTAAGTTTTAAGATACAAATATGAAGTTGATAATGTTCTTTATGCTCCCAGGAACGTGATAAGTTCTCCCAGACGGTGGTTAAACACCAGAAGGAGGTGCAGGATCTTCAAGCCCTTCTGTATGAAGAAAATCAAACAAGAGTGAGATTCCAAATGGAGGTTGATTCCAAGGACTCTGAAATTGAATCTCTCCACCGCACAATTGCAAACCTTAATAGTGAAACTGCTTCACTCAGCAGTGGAGCGGATAATGATATTGATGAATTAGGTCAGTTGTTAAAGTCTGTTGTATTTTGTTTTAGATGAAAGCTAAAGTTATGGTGTATATGAAGATAGTAAATGATAGAGATTCATAAACATTTGAATAGTAAGTGCCAGCTGTGCTAAGCTGATGGGGTGCAGTAGGATGGCTAACAGGACTAAGAAATGTATATTCAGCTCTGCATTAGCTTCTGCATAGCTCTATAGAATTTAGTATCCCATGCATCATTAGAATAAAGATAAATGGAGGTTAAGTTACGAGACAAGATTGGTTCAAGTTTGTGGGTTTGTTATTGGGGAAAGAATTGATGTAGATATGAAGTTAAGATTGAATGAAGAAAGAGATGAGGGATAGTAAGTGTTTAAAGGTAGATCACTTAGAATAAAGGCCCACAGAAGACTTTATGTAGGGAATGATGACATATCTTATTGAAGGATAACAAATATGTCTATTCACTGTTAATTTTATGCTTCAGATTCCCGGTTAGAGGGCTGGCTTTCCATTCCTAATAAACAAAACATAAAGCGACATGGTTGGCGGCGGCAGTACGTGGTGGTGTCCTCAAGAAAAATCATTTTCTACAACTCAGAAAATGATAAGCAAAACTCTGATCCAGTTCTCATTCTAGACTTAACGTAAGTCTTTCTAAAAATCTTTCTCCTTCTTATGTGTTATTGTTTGATGGTGGCAAAAAAGAATGGTGGGAAGAATTTATTTCAAATAAAAAATTTAAGTATAGTTTATTCCCAGTAAAAAAATTACATGCAAACTCCACTTTGTTATTGAAAATTTATCTATTTTGAGTCAATAATGGCTTGTGATTTATGCAAAATTTATTTTACAGAAAAGTCTTCCATGTTCGGTCAGTAACACAAGGTGATGTAATAAGAGCTGAAGTTAAAGACATCCCCAGAATATTCCAGGTAAGAATGTTGAACCACAAATGTTTTAGTGATTTTGTTATTTTTAATTGTCTTCATAATGCTGTGCTTTATGGGTTGTGTATGAAACTAATAAAAACCAACTCCAGTGATCATTAGGTGAATCTGAAGTACTGTTCCAAAAACATATATTACTACTACTTTTTCTCTTAAAACATGTAAGAAAGGGTGATCCACAAGATGATGTCTTTCCATCAGCTGCTTAATGGGCTAAGAGTGTTGATAGTTTTTGCCTGAGCCACTCTATGTGAGATTTCTGACCTGATATATAGATAGATTGAAGTTTATGTAGTTTGATTTCCAAACTTTTCTTCTATAGTTACTGTATGCTGGAGAAGGAGAAAGTCGAAAACCTGGTGATATCCCTGGTCCCCTGCCTCTACATGATAGTGCAGGACCAGATAAGGCAGGTACTCTAGTCCACAAAGGCCATGAATTCTTGGCCATAACCTTTCATATGCCTACAAATTGTGAAGTCTGTCAGCGACACCTTTGGCATATGTTCAAGCCACCACCAGCCCTCGAGTGCAAACGTGAGTCATCACAAACAGTAGTCTGTTTACTTAGTAACTTTAAAGTATGTACTGTTACTTCTTTTTCCTATTATTTGTATGTAGGTCTTTACTCTACCATTAATGAGTGAATATATACATTTCAATTTAATGATTGTATAGACACAGGGACTTGTATGTAGATTGGTATGTTTTTAGGAAGAGGCAGTATGTTAAACATAAAGTGACTAATTACTTTCCATTTTCAAGGATTAAAGAATCATAAGTTTGACATATACTTAGAATGTCTATTTATCTTCCATTACCTCACTGAATGTCATTATGTTTCTTATGAATTCTATTTTATTTTTTATTTATTTATTTATTTTCTCTGAATTCCTATAAAACTTGCAAGGTATTGAAAGCCACTCAACCCAGAAGTAAGAATTGGTCATGTATGTCAGGCTGAATGACTGACAGTAGCTATGTTGAGCTGGACTCCACAACATAAGTTAATGTGCTTTGAATGTAATCTGCATTTTTTCCATAATACTCCCATTACCAGACAATAGACAGGTAATTCATTTATAATCCAGTTCAAGAAGATTGAAATGGGATGATTAAGTAATACAGCAAATCAAGATTGTTTTTGTTTGCTTTTGCTTTTATTGTTATTGTGATACATTATCTGCTTCTGCTTCAAGTTTTGGCTGCTAATTTCATGCATAACTTACAACTAACTTAATTGAAATTGTTATCAGGTTGCCGATTCAAGATCCATAGAGATCATCTGGATCGGAAAGAGGATATGGTGGCCCCTTGTAAAGTTAACTATGACATGAACACTGCCAAGGAGCTGCTGTTATTGGCTTCCTCAGTTGAATCACAACAGGTAAGATGGTCATTGCTGTATTATAGTATAGATAATTATTGATGTCTCTTTTGAGGACAGGAGCTTAGAAAGGAAATATCTGGTTGTCTCTTCTCACTGCAAGTCATGTGTAGTCTGTGGTGGTTATTTCTTTTATTACCAAATATTAACATTGTAATTGGAAAAGAAGCAAGGTTAGTTTGATGACATTCAAATAAGGATCACATTGATTGAATAGAGTTTAGAATGAGTTAATTTTCCACAGAATTGGGTCACAAAATTATCCAAGAAGATTCAGAAGTCCGGGTACAAGGCCCAGCACACCACTAGTTCCGATGGTGCCAAAATTTCCCCCAGGTAAGTGTTGCTGCTCTCATTTCTTCAAGTAATGTATGTACATGTGCTGTATTCCTAGTGACATGTGAGGAGATTTATTTACCCATTCACTACTACAAATAACTTCCAAAATTGATCAGAAAACATATAACTGATAGTGTACATAAATTATATTTCTGTTGGATAAGTAACCAGATGATGTGTAACTCCTTGATGTTAATTATCCCCTAATGGCACTAGAATGGAAGGAAACTGAGGCTGTAGTATTGAAAGGGTTAATTGACAATTGTTATTTGGTTACAATTGTAGGCTCTCATCTTGAATTTACTCTTTCTTCCGTAAAATGTAAATGCCTAACTTTTCTTTGAATGCTTATACATGGTGTTATTTTATTTGTTGCATGTTGATTTGAGACTGGACATCTGCATTATTCAGAACAGTCTTGTCTTTTCTGGGTATATTGTTCTACACAGTGTTCTGTTTCCACCTTTGGGAGCTTTTGCTTTCGAGGGTCTCAAGCTTCGGGAAATTCAGAATCATTTATTTTATTTTATTTTTATTTGTTTATTATATATTTATTATTATTATTATTATTATTTCTCTCCCTCTCTCTCTCTCTCTCTCTCTCTCTCTCTCTCTCTCTCTCTCTCTCTCTCTCTCTCTCTCTCTCTCTCTCTCTCTCTCTCTCTCTCTCTCTCTCTGTGACATCTGACATATTAGATGCTGAGTGTCCATGTAAAAGTCAACAAAAGTGACATTTCTTTATCCAAGACTAATTAATGAGAGACAACATAATTGACCATCTAACCATATCCCTTGTTTCTGAATTCTGTTTCTTGAAATGAACCTGAGCATCTTGTAGAACAGTTCAATGTGCATTTACAGTAACCCTCACATGAGTGGGACCACCTAAAGGGAAGGCCGATCTGAGTTATCCAAGGGATTTATTTATTTATATATTTATTTGTTTTTTATTATTATTTTTCCTTCACATTTTGCATGCTTGTTACCACTACCAGTAGATATGATCTGTGTAATGATATACATGAATAGGTTATACATACAGGGATCACACATACATACACATGCAGCAGATACACAAATGTGGCATGGATACACACACACACATATTGAAAATACATCTCTCATGCAAATGAAAGCTGAGGTAGACACTGCCTCTGTTACTGTCAGCTGTGTAGACACTGCCACGCCACACAAGCTGTTTTGTGTCTCTAATGGGTCAAAAAAGTCAAGTGACACAGACAATGTAAGAGCTATCAAGGGCATCTTAGCCAATATATCAACCTTGTGGCTTAATAATACTTAACCATAAGGCAAAAAATGACTACCAGTGCAATTGTGATTAAATGTAAAAGTGAAAAAAAATGGTAAAAAATAATAGATTCCTGAAAGTCTCTAATATTTGATATTTGACTTATTTGGGTCCGACTTAACAGGGGTTTACTGTACTTCCATTCATCCCTCACAGTAATCTTTATTTGTTATTGCTCCCCAGTAATTCTGACCAATCATTTTAACTTGTGCAATCACTAGTCTAGTAGCATCCAGTAGCAATTACCTATGCATTTATTATATCCCTTTTATTTAGTTGTTACTTGTTATCCTGATTGGTATTTTTCTCTGCAATTTGAAGGTTTTACAGAAATATTTATTTCTCATGTATTCTTGATTCTTTGAAACTTCACTGAGTCAAGAATGCTACATGTACTTGTAGTTATTCCTGTAGGATTTCATCTTGTTTCTTACATGTCCATCAGTCTGAATTTGTTTGCCCTTTAATAAGCATGTTGCTCTTTTATATTAATTTTATGTGGTTATGGTTTTCCAGAATGTAAAAGCCTTTAGGACTAGCTGCTTCCAGCAACACGTATATGAGGAACATTTACCATTATCAAGGTTTGCCCGGCTGTTGTTATGCACAACACAACATGCACTTCTAGTTCTCTTAGCTTTCTTCATTGTACTTTCATTGCCTCTAAATTGGTTGTAGACCTATGGCATTCTAGATATATTTCCATGATTATCATCTTAATTTTGAAAGGCTCCACATCATGCTTTCTTGTATCATCCATAGTTAATGTTACTATCTCATATAAATTTTACTTTATAAAACAATAAAATTATTAATTTACTGCATGACGTGAGGGCCTGTGTTCTACAACTTGCTTAATAAGCAGTGTCAAGATGCTTTTAAATGTTACTTTCCTTATGACCTCTTGACTCCTGCAAATGTCTCCATTTTTTATATTTTCTTGGAACATTTAATTTTGATTTGAAATATCACTGCCCTCTGTTGTATATCTAAAGCTGAACTATTGAATATTCAGCACTTAACATTTCTGAGCTTGTTCCTCCCTCATCTCCCTTATACTTGTCATTAGAACTCTTCATAATGACATGTTGTATGACTTCTCTGGCTTTGACCCTTTGAATAGTACTGGATTTGATGGAGTCCTTTCAATTGTTTTAGGTAACTTCGCTTCTTTGTTCGCATTCTTCATGGTTCAACCTTTCCATATTTGCTTATCAACATATACTTTACATCTTGTGAGTTTGCTTACTTTCAAGCTGTTTCTTAGAACACTTCAAAGAAGTGACCTCCAGCTTTTTCCTTTTTTTTCTTCTTTTCCTTTTGTCATTGAGGAGATTCCTAAGCATATTCTACTTTCAAACTTATAGCTGACTGTCAGTATGGATTCCATAATTGGTAAATTGCTGGTGATTAGTTTTCTTCAGTAAAGCTTGCATGTTCTTTAGGAGTTATGGTGAAATCTGTCCTGTAATCTAATGTACATCGAGACTTTGATAAAGTCTGCCATAAACTTTTCATTTCCAGGCTTATCTGTTCTCATACTTTAGTCTCTTGCATGTAAGATGTATTAAGTGGAAGGTAAAGTATATCAATGTCATTTATTTGACTGTGCTGTGAAGCTTTCTGTTTTATCAATTTTCCTCCTTTATTTTATCAATACATTCCATTTCTTGCTGTCTTCAGCTGTTACTTTTATTGCTACCACTTTTTTTTGTACTTGGCATACTGAGTGCCTTCTTATATGTTGTCTTGTTACACAGAGCTCTTCTCTCATTTTTATTACTTTAATGAATGCAAGAGTTAAGTACCTTTAATTCTTCATTCTTTCCATAAAACTCTGGAATATTTGTGTCTTTTACTACCATACAGCTTGTCGTTTAAAGAAAGGCTATGAAATTGCCTCCTTTGAATGACTGAAATCCTTTTTTTTTCTTTAATATGCTCTATTAAATTTATTTTTCAATTTATCTCATTTTCATTAATATTTATCTATCTATCTATCTATCTATCTATCTATCTATCTATCTATCTATCTATCTATCTCCTTGGAACATTCTTTACATGTAAAAGAACCTGTTCTTAATCATTTTAAAATCTTCCCTCTCACATGCTACACGGTCAAATGCCTCCTCAACATTCACCAACCTGCCTGTAATCCTGGTGCATCTCTTATGCACCTCACATGCCACATATAGGTACATTATAGAATAGAATTAACAAATCGTTTTAGTATTTCTCATTTTAATTATTTGTCTTCCAGAGAATCAACGAGATCGTCTTATCGGCCATATGTTGTACAGAAGTCTGCAACTTTGCCCCCAAACTCTAATTTGATTAGAAAATAAGAGGTTTGATTTCTTATATAGAAAATATTATTGTGACTTAGGATTTCCATTTCTAAATAATCATATCACCTTTTTTCCTTTCAAATGATTTATTCAATCATTTTAGGAAAAGTGATAGTTTAACTTTTACTCCAGAAACACTAAAAGATTGAAAGGAAGTAACATTTACTTTGGGTACTGTGTAAACCAGGAACCTTTATTGCAGCAATATGTTAGCTTCCTGGGGACTTGTGCCTTATGAAATCCTGAACCTTCCTTCCTTCCTTCCTCCCTCCCTTCCTTCCTTCCTCTATGTACATTACTCTGTGTAGGGACTAGGAAAGTGTCCCATGATGACACAGTTACAATAATATTTTTGTGAAACACATCAATAAATGTGAATAAGATTTTTTTGGTACAAGCCAATTTTATATGTTTATAGACTATGTAACATGTTAATGCTTCCAGTGTACATGTATAAGTTTCCTTCTTTATCGTCCATTATGGTTAGACATGTATTATCGATGCAAACCTCAAGTAATTGCATTTGTGATTTATGTGTGATTGGCAAAATGTTTAGCTGTATGCTGTTCAGTCAAGGTGATTCGTAATGTTAATAAGTTGTGCAACATCTTGGTCACTTGACACTTATATCCTATAAGTAAGTCTGATCTTGAATGAAGATGAGCAGAGCACACTTTGATGAACTGTTTTGCGGCTAAGTATATTTTGTAAATAATGATGCGTAAGAGTGGCTGCGTGAATGTGTGATGAAGTCAAAAATGTTGAGGAAGGCTAAGAATTTTAAGGAATATTTCAAAACTGAATGTCATACTGATAAGCCCAGAAACTGAAATGAGTAATTAAGAGATTGAATTCGATCTAAAGCTTTGAAATTGAATTGAAATTAATTGTTTTCATGTTAATTGTTTTTTTTTTTTAATTTTGTTCTTTATTGTCCAGATCTTCAAAATTATGAAAAAATCCAAAATGATGAGTCTTCAGCATCTCAACCATATGATTGGTTATCAGCATTGCAGTGAAGTGTGAGGTACAATTACCATTTATACGAAAAATGGGTCTAGTCTGAATTGGTGTGGAAAATATGATAATTTTCACTAAATCTTTCTCATCCCCTCCTATTGACTTCATAGACACTTGATGTACTAACAAAGCTCTCAATCTCTCTTGACAATGAAGTGAGTATGACGATATGCATGGTGATAATACTGTTCATATATTCCACATTAATCATGAAGCTTTTCCTTCTAACAGGACATTTCAGGGTTTATCAGTGAAACCAATATTTGCTGCATCTGTTATAAAGTTACAAAATGATTTAAATTATTTTTTTTCATTATTGTTTGTTTAATCCCAGTTTATGATACCAAATGGCCATTTCTTATATTTCTGTCCCTTTTATCAGACTTTTCTTTTTCAAGACAAAGCAAGAAGAAAAGTATTAAAGAAACTAGATAAATGCCAGATATGCATGAACAAATTATTTTCTTATAAACCTGTACCAAAATTTGTATGACTGAATTTGACATAATTTGGAGGATCCTGTTTTTACCAAGAACTGAAGAGTGGTGCACTTAGCCAGAAGAAAGTGATGTGTTTAACAATGTAAAATTCTTTGAATGAGGCTGTTCCTAACATTGCTCAATTAATGTCCCATCCTTGTAATTTGTCATATATGTCAGCAGAACAAACTAAACTATAACTGAACCTTTGTCTCACTCATTCATGTCACCAAGAATGCCTTGATCACCTTTTGTTGAGCTTCCATAGCATAGTATATGCAGAATTTTTTCAGCTTTGGCATTGTGTAATTTTTTGCATATAACAATGGAAATCATCTGGTCTCAGGTATTGGAATCAAAGCAATGCAGTATTTCAAATTTCACATGCTCTTTTTCTTCAGTCAAAAACTCAACTTTTTATATTATTTATTTATTTATTTGTTTATATTTATTTAAAAAAATGGTGTACAGAAGGTTTATTTGGCGTGTCAACTAATGATATATCTTGACCAGTCTAGTGTTCTGTCTTGGTAAGGTGGTTGTGTTCTTGGATTATTTTACATTCACTAGTAATATATTAATCCTTTGAAAAAAAAGTTTAGGTACTCCAGTTGTTTTTACCTACATCAAAAGTGATACTAAACTACAAATTCATATACAGAAAAACCAAGAAAATTTCTCATGAATAATTTTACAAAGTGAAGCAGCTGTGTGTTTATAAAGAGCATGTTATTATTATCTGTAATGTTATCATTGTGGAGTAACTTTCAATTCTCCATCTTGCTATGCATATATATATACACATCATATGCAATATTTTTTGTATGCATATTTGATTTAGAAATGAAATCTCCCATGATGAAAATTGTACTGTATAAGCAGAAGTTATGTTTATCAGTAGCAACCCAAAATCATTTAAAAACACAAAGTTCAGGAAGTTTACCTCAGGATTGTGTTCACAGCTACATTTTTCTCTTTCCGTTTAAAATTGTGATTGTAATTAGATAAAAAAAATCAAGCTCAGTAAAAATAGTGAAGTAGATTCTGTTTTGGACAAGTATGGTTTCTTCATAATGATAAATAATTGCATCAAGTGAATAAATAACAAAATTTCAGGCAAAATAGCATTGTTGGTTCTCATAATTCACATGTTGAGAGCTTACTTCTTTGTATTTAATTAAGCTATCACAAAATATAAGTGATCCACAAACAATTGAAATTCATAGGTGCTAGGTTGGTGGATGAAAGGGTTCTGCTATATACTTCTATGTACTGATGAAAAATAAGTGCATTGTGTGGCATCATGTCAGCAGTGGATTATGAGATGGTTCTAGACTGAGCTTGGCTCAAGCTTGACACCATTTTGTGGAAATACTTGAGAGTAAAGCTAATGTGTATTGAAAGCAGAATCTCATGAGCAGAACTAAGGTATGTGAAGAATGTGCTTGACAAAACTTTAACTAAAGCAGCTTGTCAATAAAACAAATTGAGTGGCTCACAATATCTGGTAGGCTTGAGGAAAATCTATACATTTGCTGTTGTCATTGAGTAAGTACACAAATGGAAATGCTAGAATTATAACATTTCTTGTGTTTCACTATGGATTGTACCATTTGTTGCATCTGTATGTTTTTGTATACAAATATAGATACAACTTTATCACTATAGTGTAGCATTATGGGATGTGTGGATTGCGTTCCTGTTTTATTTGTTGATATAAATAATCATTATATGGAAATTTACAGTATCCATGGGTTATCTTTGAGTGTGAGCCACACATACATCAAGATCAAAGCTGATAGATTGATATAAAACACATAGAGCATGAATAGTTTTCCACCAGATTTGAGAAACTGGTAATGTTAAAAGTGATCTCAGAATAGAATTTTCAGCTCACCATGTATAAGGTAAGGCACTGAAGTTTTCTGACTTAAAAATAAGATTATGTAGTATGACAATAATATCACAACTTGTAACAATCTAATAGGTACAAATCCCCTTAAGAGATCCTGCATTCAGAATATAATGTCACGTCTAATGTACAGCAGTGATATAGGAAATACAGACATCCTGATAATGCTATAATAGTAATATTTATTGTTTTATGTTGATACTATTTACTATTATTATTGCAGATGTGTTATATTTCATATACAAAAAAAATGTGCAAATAAACCATTGTTTTGCTTAATGATCACTGTTAATAATCTTAGCACTGAGATCTATTTTACTCTTACATTAGGCTACTGGTGTAAAAAGAACTATAAACTCATTTTTATTTGTGAATCCATAGCTATGCACGACAACAAATCTGGAGATGCAAAAAAGATAAAATACTTTAATTCTACTAATTATAGGCTACTGTCCATCACACTGTATATTGTTGACTGTATCTTTATAGTAGTAAGGTTTCCTTAAATTGTTTATTAAAGGAATAAAGTAATTTTGATACCAAAATTTTTGTATATAAATTTAATGGAAATGTATAATTATGTATTAATGTTAGTTAAGTGTGCCAAGTTACTCAGTTCATGAAATAACACACATGCTGTTCTTAGCTACAGTATTTGTACTTGTTCAACAGAATCCCTCAGCCTCTAGAGCCCTCTCAGCTGAGCAATAGATATTGTTACGGCTTCAATTTTATACAAAGTAATGATCACTCATTTCAGCTCAGGAGTTGTTAATTATTTTGATGCCAATAACATCAAGACAAAAGCCTTGATAAATTCCAAAAAAACATAATTGGTTTTGTTTTAACTTGTGCAGCATCAATAATATGTGATTTGTTAACTGTAAGAAATGTATGGTATAAACTCTGTTTTCCTGGTAACAGGATGCTAATTTTGAATTGGGAACAGTGCCTCATCCTTTCTTCTAAGCACCCTAATCCATCATTACCTTCATCTTATTGTTCTGCCTCACCATGCTTTGCAGTGTTGAACTTCAGCTTAGATCCTTACTACAGTACATACTCTTCTTGCCCATACTTCCACACCCCTCGCACTGTAATACCATAACTCATATCTTTCTTCTGTCTTTTTCCATCATCCCTGGCATGCAAGACACAACTTTATTATTAGCATAATTTTTATATTACCTGCAGATGCTGAAAAATTAGTCATGTAGTCTGTGTATTGTGTAATGGTTAGTTGGAAGATATACCTGACAAACGAGGGAGGCATTATGAGTTGTAGGGCTGTCCAGAGGGTTCACTGGTCACTATCTAGTTCCCCTTCAGTACACTGTGTGACAGGAGGATAAGAATTTCTGGTGTGGATTTTTGCAAGATTTAGTGTATCTGCTAATTTTTGCTAAACAGAGATTAAAGAACCTGGCTGGGTACCACTGTATTAATATAAGCTGATGCTGCACAGGTTAATGAAATTACATCTTCCACAAACCTCATTCACTACTGAAGAAAGGTTTTCCCACTGATTTTCCCTTAGAAAGAAAATAATGATAAACAAATAATAATAAGAAAGTAAAAAATATATATAAGCCAACCTGCTATAGACTGCTAACTAATGCATATCCACAGACGCTGCAGTGAGTCCATGCTTTCATTATGGGTTTGGTGTCAATCCCATGGCCAGTTGTATGAAATCTCAGTATGGGGAACTTTCTTATATAAGTTTGTTTCAACGTGTGTGGTTGTGTTTGTGTGGATGTTTGTGTGCGTGTATGCGTGCATGCAAGTGTGTGCATGTGTGCCATTATATGTGTCTTTGAACACATATGATACATTACGGGAACATTTATCATAATTTTGTATGGAAATTACAAATTTGTGATCTCAAAATTAATTTCAGAAATTTCCTAACTTAATATTATTTGTCTAAGATGTCCCCAAACAACAAATTTTTATTTGTGTTTGTATATTTTATATAAAGACCAGCTCACCGCTGGACCAGCACATGCCATATTCGGTGAAATATTTATCATATTTTGAGGAAATTAGTATTTTGTAAAATATTTTGCTGTTCTAGTAAAATTTTGATGTATTTTCTGCTTTATGTGTTTGTTGATCATTAGATTTTAATAATATGTTTATTGAATGATTGCAATAGAGGGACATGTTTTAGGCAGCATTGAACTGCTCTTTAAAAGCTATTGTTGCTATAATCTTAAAATTCATCTATCAGGATTACATACACAGTAGCTTCTTAAAAGAATCCATTATTCCACGCTAATATTGACATGCTTTTTTTTCTTTTTTTATCCTACATGTTTTATGATTTTTATTTATTTGATTTATGTTTTCTTATACTACTTTTATCCTCTAATATCATGAAGTACGTCATAAGATTTTTACTTGTAGTGTCCTGTGTTAAATAAAAGCTTTGTATATGGCTTGTATAATACTGAAACTTTTGTAACAAAAGTTAGATAACACTCAGTGACTAGCATTTAAGGGAGAAAATCCCAATTCCAGCCTGTTGCCTCAGTATTCAGAAATGGTGACCACCACTATAGGGTTACCATTGTTACAGTTACAGTGAGGTTTGCTGCTGTGAAACTCAAAATAGATTTTTCTCTTTACATAATATATGACCTACCAAATTATATATGTCTACCATAGTTGTAGTTACGCAAATTGCCTTGCATGTTCTGAAATCATTATGTAGCAAGTGAATGTTGAAATGGTTTGTTCATTCATGGTCCATATTATTTTTTTCATTGTAAAATTACATTTTGTGGCAGCAGGCAGGATCCCTTAGTGCCTGAGGACACCGTGTGATTATTAATGCTTTGCAACATCACAGCTCTGCAGAAATATTCTTGAAAGCTTGATGTTTATTCATATCGATTGGCTTTACATATGTGCCAATTTTCTCGTTACCTTGAAGATTGCTATCGCTATTAATATTATGTACCTTTCTTGATTTCAATTTCTATATTTTTATGAACAGTACTTTGAAGCAGGCATTGATTCACCCGTGTACTGTATTACCATTCATGCATTATAGAACATTGTGCATTTTTAGATGTGCTGCATTGCTGTGGAGCTGTGAAGTTTGACCAATGCACAGCTATCCTGGCTACCTCATGAGGAGGTGAGCAGGTGAATACCCCAGCAGAGTGAAGGTTGTGTCAGCTGTTGTGTACAAACATAGGTTTACCCCACTCCAGGACTGAGATCCCTTGTGGGCATGTGGCAGACCTGTCATTTGCTTGCATAGAATGGACCACAAAGCTGAGTTTTTTTCCCAGATTGTGAGACATCTCAAGTATAATCACTCAGTCCAAAATCCTTGAAATGCATGTGTAGAAATTTTAGTGGCCATGTTATCATTACAAGAGTGAATAATGAAACTATAGAAGTTAAGGTCATCTTGAGGATTGTTCCCATTAAAGGAACGTCTCAGTCAGCCACATGCCAATAAGCTATGAAATGAAGTCCTCAGGTTGTTTCCTGTATTAAAAGATTTAGCTGTGGCTTGTCTACACGTCATGGTGGGGTCAGGATGGCTCTCTACTCTTTATTCCATATGTTTCTTTTTTATGTTGTGTTGGAGTTAACATGTACAATCCAGTCACTATTACATTGTTCCTTATTATTGCATATAATTACTGTAAAGTTAATAAAAGACATGAACTTATGCACCATTTTTCATCAGCATTATCACAGCTGCTGGATGAAAATCCAGAGAGCAATGACTGCGCTGTTAAATGAGCACCTTCATGATTGCATGTCCAAACATGTCGGTTTTTTGATGTGTGCACTTTTCTAAAGATGAAGAAAAACAATGGTGGGATTCCCACTACCATCCCTCTTCACCATAGCAGTTGACAAAAGAAACAGTTTCATGGAAATTTTAGCTGATTTATCAGTATCCCAGGATGGCAGAGTTAAGGCATTTACATACATGTATGCATTCACATCCATAACAATAGTGTTCCCGTGTGTTTCCAAGAGACAGGACTGATTACTCACTATACTTACAATACACAGTCTATTGCTCAGCATATACAGTAGTGGGAACTTTCCCTACAGAGCACAACAGCAGAACTACTTTACCTCTGATTTATTATAATATAAACATCTCACATCTGACTTGAGGTGTTACTTTTCTATGGTACATTTTACATCCGAACTATATCCCCATCTTATGTAACTACTCTTCCGTACTCCATAGGAACCGTCTTCTATTCGTTCTTTCGTCATCTCTATCTAAATCTTACCTATCAATAATTCTCCCTGTACCTTTTTTGTTGAACTTATAAGCTTCACCATCTTGGGGATAAAAGTCACGGTATCCTGAGCATAATACCGTTTTCAAACAATTTCAGTTTAGTTTTCACTACACACTTCATTCAGAGGAATCTTATTTTCCAATAACCACAATGAAATAAGATCAACCAATGAATATATATATATATATATATATATATATATATATATATATATATATATATATATATATATATATATATATATATATATATATATATATAAAACAATAACATTGACAAGTTTTGTAATTGAATTAGTGTCAAATAAAGTTGAAATAATTAGAATCCATCAATCAATAACGGTTTGTAAGGGAACGTGGAGGTGTAAGTAAGGGAGAGTAAGGCCTCTGAGGGAAAGGCTGGGTTTGGGGTTATGGGTTTGGTAAAGGTGTACTACGTGTGGAGGCTCTTGTTGCGGCCACCTTGGAGTAGTTACTGAGGAAGCGAGGTGTCAGCTAAGTAGATGGATAACGAAACAGCATTTGTGATGAACTCACAAAGAAGAAACAAAGTGCTGTTATAAAAGTATCTCTGATTAACGTTTGATTTTTGTTAGCGTGTTTATTTCTCTATCTCTAAAGAGGTCGTTATTTTAAGGCAGAAAATACTGAACACATTCGTCTTGATACAAACCTAAAGCGTACAGTATATTATAACCTCAGTTGCTGTTCCTATTTACTTATCTCTTAAAACAGTCAGACTGAGCCCTGCGATAAATGTAACAAATTAGCTGTGTTCGTCGTCACCATGGTGTGTGGTAGGCGAGGGCGAGCGGGGGCGAGGTGGGGGAGCAGAGCAGCGCGTGCGAGAACCCGCCGCTCCTGCCGGTGCCTGCTGAGGTGGCACCGGCTAGTGAGACTTCAGCTTTAGGGCGCAGTGGACGGTAGTGGACGAGACTCGCTGGGTGCTCGTGGCAGACCCTCTGAGGCTGCTGACACACTGGCTCTATTATGGTTAGCGTTCATTTGCGGAGAGCTTTTATTTCCGTTGAAGTGAGAAACGTGGACTTGCAGAACAATGATATAGTACACTGACTGTCATTAGGGTGTTCTGTGATGTGTGAGGCGTCTTGAAGCGTTGTGAGGATCATCCTACTCTACTTGACCGGTTTGTACGTAATGCACAGCTGTTTCCTTTTGTCTGAGAGAGAGAGAGAGAGAGAGAGAGAGAGAGAGAGAGAGAGAGAGAGAGAGAGAGAGAGAGAGAGAGAGAGAGAGAGAGAGAGAGAGAGAGATGCAGACATGTTGTAGATAGTGACTGACAAATGTATAGATAAGACTCACAACACACACACACACACACACACACACACACACAGCTTAATTGTGGATGCTGGATATGATGATGTATTCACAGCAGATGCGAATGTCTAGATTTTCTTGTGAGATGATCTTTTCTGGTAAACGAATGCATTTCTTTGTTTACGGTCTGCTAAATAAAATTGTGCTAAAAAGAAAAAAAGAAAAAAAATCAAGCGGCACTGGGAAGATATCAGTGAGCGTCTCTTGGACTGTTGCCAAGAATTGAACACAGTACAGTTTTGTTTGCTGGTCTCTGTTTGATATTGTATGGCTATGAACTGAGGCTCTGAACTACATGTGTCTGATAATCATTTAGTACATAATTAGTGAAACGGTTTTTTTTTTCAATATTTTTCAATATTTAATACTTGCATGGAGATCACCAGTGTGAATGGTTACAGATAATATCCATATATGTATAAAAACTGATGTAAGATTGATTAGTTTTTTCCACTTTTTTCAATTAGCCACTTCCATTGTAACGTATATCCAAATTGCCTGCAGGAAAATGGTGCCCCGAAGATTGCCGCAGCCCAAAGGATCACACCTGGGCTGCGGGCAGTGGCTCGGCAGCGGCAGGAATTATGAACAGGAGTAGATGGGCGATGCAAAGTTAACTGATCAGGCCAGCATTGACACCCTCTGGCAGAGTGGAGATCTAAAAGGACTCGCCAGTCATGACAAACTCACGAGAAAGGAAGGGGGAGAACCGCTCTTCTTTAAGGTCGAGGACGCACTTCGTCGGCAGGCCGCTGAAGGAAGTGGGAAGGAACTCACTGGACCTCTCGTGTCACGGTCCGATAGACCTGCTTCAGTCTCGACGTTTGAGGGCGTGAATGACTGCGGTACAAAACAGAAGCGATGTTTCCCTTTCCCTTGGAAGGCGCGGGAAGTAAAATCAAAGGAATCCCAGGAGAATGGTCATTCCCACCCCAAAACACACTCTGCTGCAACTCCCGCCCTCGAAAACCCTTCCAACAACCTGTCCATGCAGGTGTCCGGAGAGGGACGTAATAGACCGACCTCCAATATTGGAGCTTGGGTTGTAAGCGAATCTAACGACATCTGCCAGCCGGATCTCACCGTTGCCCATAACGTCCGCAATAACCACGACAAGGTTGTGGGGGACTTCACTTCGGTCACCTTCGAACTCGAGGATTTTAGTGATGCAGAAGAAAACAATGAAATCCCCGGCAGCGAGGTGTCACTTCCTAACGAGGCCGACACCAAACCACAGGAGGCGTGGCCTTTCACGTGTCCCTCATCAAAGGGAGATTCCCTCTTCGTGACGCCTTATTCTCTTAGACACCATCTGCCTCCACTTGAGAAACAGGTGGTGCTTGATGGAGAAATACTCAGAAACTCTAATCTCAACCTTGAATCATGGATGTCCCACCTTCCTCGGGTCCTCCAGCAGCTCCCTCTCAATCATCTTTACATCCCAGGTAAGGATAAATTTTTTACATTACAAGTAGAAACAGTAGCCATGAGTACAGCATTGTGATGGTTGAGTGTGTAAATGTTGGAGATTAATGTTTGATGACTTGTAGAAAGACTGGTGGTTCTTAATCGCGATGAATTTGCTTCGTGTGTTACTGTCAAACTATTATGTTACAACTTTGCTTACCGTTTTCTTTTATCAACCCAATGGCCTTTTGTCACTCCCAGTTATATGTGATGCCGTAATCTTAATGATGTGGGAAAGTGCAGAGAGGTCAGGTATTGATGAGTGGAGAGGTAATGCTAGACTGGATAGACCTAATATTGCACTTTATTGAGGACAGTAGGTTATTCATGTATTTATTTACTTTGGTATTTAGTATGTGAGTTCCCAGTATACAAAGGTATATTAAGCATTTCTTCTCTATACAAGAATTAAGTGTATAATATCATGACAGTAATAAGTCAATAATTTGTCTAACCAAGTTGATGATATGGTTCGCAAACTATTACACTTATCTTCATCAAGTTTAATGCAATCAACAGAGCAGTGTATGTCTCGCCGCACACCACAAAGCCAGTACTTCTAAGAGCCAGTCGAAGCGACAGCTCAGTTTGTATTGCTAAAGGATAGATGTGTCTCGAAGTGCTCAGCGTCCTTGGCCCCGTTGCTGTAGTAAGAAAATATGTTGACTGCGGGGAAGATCTACCACTAGTAAACGTCGATCACCACTGTGGTGTGTACTAATGGGGCCATTATGTCCACACCATCATGTCACGAACAGGGACAGCCCGCAGGAACATTAATTTGACTAGAGAGGAGGAAAGTGGTGTTGTTGATGTGGTCTGCTCCTCAGAACCCAATCTCCATGTAACTTAACTCTTTCTCTGCGATGTACATCACAACACAGTCCTAAAACGGCGAAATCTAAAAAAAAAAAAAAAAAAAAGACAAGAAAGATGAAAGATAATTGAAAATAGTATAATTATTGAACAGTATTCATGATAAAATGCTTTCAGATGGCAGCGAGTTAAAACGAAAGATCTGGGTGGTGGTTTGTTAATGAGGAAGATGAACAAATTGCAGGAAAAGTATTAATTAAACTTGTGGTCATCCAACTGTCATTTATATTCCTTTCGTCTCCGAATATCTAATGACAATATTATTATTACTAAGTATTTGGTATCATCTTCCGTTCTTGAGTGTATTATTCAAGTATTCATTCATTCATGCGCTCACTCATTCACTCCATACGAGAGTGTCACGTTAATTGCTATGAAGACAGACGAGTCTTAGTATTGGATTTGTGGTATGTCCTGTATTTTACTCTCTCTCTCTCTCTCTCTCTCTCTCTCTCTCTCTCTCTCTCTCTCTCTCTCTCTCTCTCTCTCTCTCTCTCTCTCTCTCTCTCTCTCTCTCTCTCTCTCCAAAAGTAATTACTACCACCACCATAACAATCAACACAATCAAGAAAATAGTACAGTGGCCTTGTTCATACGCCACTTAGAACCGGACAAAACTCAACTTAAGAGGCGCCGCGCAAATTGCTTAATATATACAAGACGATTTCTTTTTATTATCCTGAAATAAAGACGAGGTGTGACGCTTGTGTTGGGAGGGAGACGAGGTAGGGTGTGTATGTGTGTGTGTGTGTGTGTGTGTGTGTGTGTGTGTGTGTTGCTATGTGAACAAGTTGGTGAGGTGAAGGCGTGTAGGAGGGGGAGAACACGCAACTACTACTACTACTACTACTGCTACTACTACTACTACTACTACTACTACTACTATACTACTACTACTACTTTTATCTTTGCTATTATTGCTTCAGCCTAACTGTTGTGCAGATACTTACATATAAACACATAATTGATATTTTCTGCATAACGTTTATCTTTTCTTCAGTCAAACCTCTCTTGTTTCTGACTAAAAGCAAAGTAACATAATACGAGTAAATTTGAGGCTCTACAAAAATCTTACCTCGTATATGAACTCACTGTATTAAGGACAGAATACGGCTGAAAGAAAGTAGAACGATTGGAAATATTGGTTAATTTTTGCATCAGGAAGCTGGGCTGGTTAATCATTGCATTAGAGAGGTGGACAGAACGTTGTTGAAATAAAGTGGAAAGATTAAGAATACTGGTTAACTCTTGCATTATAGAGGTGGACAGAATAGGGGTAAAAGAAAATAGGAAAACAGAGAATACTGGTTAACTCTTGCTTTAGGAAGGTGGATAAAATAGTGATGAGAGATTGAGAAGATGAAGAAAATAGTGGCAAAAGACTGAGAATACTGGTTCGTGTGTGCATGAAGATGAGTAAAACAGTGATGAAAGACTGTGAACGATGGGAAAATTTTGCATTAAGGGAATGGATGAACAGAATAGGCATGGGAGAAGGTAGAAAGACTGAGAATATTGGTTAACTTCTGCATTAGTGTTAGTATTTACTTCTCACTGTAGCAACGCCAATGATCGGAAAAAAAGTAATAATAAATGCACACACACACAGACACACACACAAAAGTCTCGTTTATTTATCTTGTCTTTTTTTCGGTATGAAGGAGAAAAAAAAAAAAAAACATCACGAAATCCTCAAAAGAAAGGAAAACACAGTCACATAGTTTCTTTTACAACGAAATTTATAAGTGCACGTGTAAACATAATGAAATGCTCCGTGTTGGGAATGATGATATAAAGAAAAAAAAAAATAGATAAAAACTACGTAATGGTGGAAGTGGGAGTGTAAACATGAGCTGATGATGAATGTTAGTGAGAAGAATATTACTTATTATTTTTTTACTTTAATTTTTTCTTTTAGTTATACATTTTTCATCAATTCACATGCTGAGAGAGAGAGAGAGAGAGAGAGAGAGAGAGAGAGAGAGAGAGAGAGAGAGAGAGAGAGAGAGAGAGAGAGAGAGAGAGAGAGAGAGAGAGGTAGTAGTAGTAGTAGCAGTAGCAGTAGTAGCGATATAGTAGTAGTAGTAGTAGTAGTAGTAGTAGTAGTAGTAGTAGTAGTAGTAGTAGTAGTAGTGATACAAAGGCTGATTAATGAACTTGTCTCGTTGAGTTAAGCTTGAGATGAACTTCATGTTCTTAACTAAACAGACTTGATCATCGCTGCGGAATGAAAGGTGAGAGAACAAAGGCAATAGGACGTTATTGTGTGTGTGTGTGTGTGTGTGTGTGTGTGTGTGTGTGTGTGTGTGTGTGTGTAGGGTGAACGTTGCCAGGACAATGGGTTTCCTCATATAGTCAGTATCACCATTGCAACTCGAACACGCTGTATACACTCCCCCCTCCCACATCCTCCCTCCCCTACACATACGATATGCTCCTCTCCTTTCCCGCGTCTCTCCTGGAAGCTTTATTAACAACCTTCTCCTTCTGTAGCGAAAGTAACAAAAGAGACAGCCAACTAATTTTAGATGTGAGAAACAGCAAAGGATAGAAGGAAGATAAGAACACCATTAATAACTGAAACCAATCACTCACTGGCAATTTTCTATGTTCCTGCATAAGTAAAGTTTGTTCCTTTGTTCCTGGTACAGTATTCTTTGGCATAATGTATTATTTCGGGTCCAGTGGGAGTGTACATAGAAAGTATTTGATTATTCACGTTCTTTTTTTTTTCATCTCAACTTTATTTCATGCCGTGTCTTCATACTGAGTGCTGGGGCCCATGTTAGCAAAAAATCTTAAGTATGAGTTTTTTTCTTAGACGAATCTCCAGTCTTAAAATCCATCTTAACCTCCGGAAATTGGTCTTGTATATACTTTTGCTATTATCTTATCAGCAGCTTCAAATTCTCTGCTAACTCTTACTTATATTCTTCTGTTCAGCTCACCTTACTTATCCAAGGCTTAACCAGTATCCTAACTCTTTTTATAACTGTCAATGGTAATTTCTAAAACATTTTTTCTATCTCTGTATTTCCTTCTTTCTAAGACTTGAACAGTTTCATGAGAGAAGTATGAAGACTCCTCAGCACCTAAATTGGGTCATTGCCTCTGCTCTCTCTCTCTCTCTCTCTCTCTCTCTCTCTCTCTCTCTCCC
>CM035196.1:14090891-14105003 GCA_020233015.1 Callinectes sapidus | reverse complement strand
ATTTACCATTGCTTCAGACTCTGCTTCGTGTCGCCCCGAATCTGACTCACACTTCACCGCGTCAGTGCACGACACACCATGTACGAACACACTGATTTATTCCCTCGTTTGTTTACCAGTGTCTAGAAGTTAAAAAGGATCGACAGGGAAATGTGCAAAGCGTGCTTCTTGTAATCAAGTAAGGTGAAGTTGTGACTTGGAGGGCTGGGGGGGGGGGGGTGCGGCACCAGCCCGACCTTGGGAATGTAGCGATGCACCACGAGAGAATTCCCTCGCGCACATTATGATATACATCCACTCGATCTGTCGGAGTACTGAACACACACACCACACACACACACACACACACACACACACACACACACACATTTTTATGCTCTTGCCGTTACGTTCTACCCTTCGTAAAAGCGTCGAGTGAACATCATGCAAATAAGAGGAAGGTCCACTAAAAAAGACGACGAAAGGCCTGGGGCAGTAAAAGGAGACACAGAGTATGGGCAGTAATAAGTGACTAATAAGGTATGCATGGGAACGAATACTTTACCCAAGTCATTCCGTCGTGGCTGCGTTGTGTATCTAAGGGCGTGGGGCGACTTGACTACACTGGCGTGATGTGGCGCCTCCTTCATCCTGGGACATGTATTATTTAGTAAACGGTGTGAGCAGCGTACCTACCTACTGATTCTCCTTCAATTAGTGAATGTAGGGCTGCGTTTGCATAGTGTAAGGTGTGTGTGTGTGTGTGTGTGTGTGTGTGTGTGTGTGTGTGTGTGTGTGTGTGTGTGTGTGTGTGTGTAGCTCGGCAAGATTAGCACGTGTTCTATCATGTGCGTGTGTACGTGTGCATCTTAAGTAATCCGTAAAGTAACATTTAGATTACATGTGTAGTTCTCACGAATGCATTGAGACCTGTATTTCTTTTCTTTATCCACCCCCTCCTTTTTATCGTGTTTAATGAAAGACAGTGGTATTTTCCCCACGTCACTTAGTCATGTTGCCATCTTTAGCTAGTGTGCATTCCGCAGGGTCTCACGACTCCTTCAGCTACAGTCTCAACCCAGACAGCGAGGTGGCACCCGACGCGCCAGATCCGGTGAAGGGACTGATGAGGGTGGTGCCTTGCCTGGCCCGCCCCGCCCTCCTTCGCTGGTCTGTCACTCAACGGGCAACTGTCACTGAGCAACTCCGTCATGGTGTAAGGTAAGCTAGTGTGTGTGTGGGGGGGGGGGAGGGGTTAACTATTGTTCCTACGTAATCTGTTTTCATGAACAGGTCAAGTTCTCTGTACCTCATGCTTTACTACTGTTTTATAGCTCTTTCTTTTTCTTTTTAAATCTGTGAATAATTTTAAGCTCAATTCCAGCTTTACGTATGTTATTTCACTAATCTGTTGACCCTTGTAGGAATCTGAACCTAATCCCACATATTTCTTTTGATGTTTGTGTGTGTGTGTGTGTGTGTGTGTGTGTGTGTGTGTGTGTGTGTGTGTGTGTGTGTGTGCTTAATTCTCCGTGAACAGGTGGTATAAAACACGTGACCCTCTGAGGAGTTACGAGGAATTGCCTCTTGGGGCCCGAATTATGCATGAGTCCCGCTGCCCCTGAGTGTTCGTAGCCCCGCATTGATCTTTGCCTGGCGGTGGGGGCAGGAGGGCGGGGGAGAGCGGCGCAAACCACTACTTCTTCCTCCCGTCCACTTTCTCCTTAATTACTAGAAAGAGATATTAAGTCATTATATTGCGTGCACTTTCCTGAATTTCATACACACACTTATGCAACAATCCAATATCGCGTGTATTTTCAAGAAGTATTTAATTGTTAGTCTGTGTGTAGCAACAGTCCATCAGTGCACGCAAAGAAGCCACATCATTCAGCGCTTCATTACGCTGCACGCGACTCACTATTGTCCGTCCTTCATACTTGATTTGTAGTGCAATTATGCTATTGTGGTAAAAAGACGCGTGTTCCAATGTTCCTGTGTTCATACTTGATTTTTATTGCAATTGTTTTTAACTTGATTGATTATGCACGGTCTTCAGTGGAGGACTTCTGCCAACACTGCCCTCCTCCTCAGGTACTTCGATATACGAGTAGCGGCGCGAGGCTCCAAGTTCTATTTCGTCCACGGACTCTTCGGCGGCGATCTTCAGCCTCTTCTATCTGAAGTACGTCCATCAACACCACCATCACCACTGCCCACTACCATTAAGATCGACATTATCATCACTTCTCTCACCACTACCACCAAACATCACCATCGTCACCATTACAGCCATCCTCGTCATCACCGTCGCCACCACCACCATTTTAGTTTCCCATTTCCTTGTCAATCCTGCTTTGGTTGTCTTTCTCTTCACCTGTTTCAACCACAAGTGATATGTGCATTACGAATTTACTTTGATCTACCTTTTCAATATACACAAAATTAGGGATAACTGAGACTTTTGCTTTTTACCACCATCTTCTGTCACGACACTGCGCCCTATACTATTCTTTTGCTACTTCACACTTCCATTCCGTAGGTGCGACTCTTCCTGGCTCAGCATCCCGGCGAGGTGGTGCTCCTGGATTTCCAACACTTCCACAGTCTGGAGATGGATGACCACGCCGCCCTCATCGCCTTGCTCAGATCCACTTTCGCCACCACACTCTGCCCGGTGTTCACTTATCTACAGAACCTCAACCTAGATATTCTGGCGCGGCTCAAGCACCAGGTAATTAACTCGCTGTATGGAGAGGTGTGACAGGCAAGACATGGGATGAGATGCAAGATATGGATGTTCATCAAAAAGAAAGTACAGGACACTACACCATAATAGATCACACATTGTTCTTCCATGACACACTCTATTCAAAAACTTTAAAAAATATATTCCAGAAGTAAGATACTTTTTTATTTTGAATCTCATATTACACAGTTTGTATAAGACAGGAAGATAACAGCTACCACTAATCATTACGAAGATCACTGCAAGAAACCAATTCATTTTATTATATGTAAAAGCACAACCAACGTCAGTGTCACCAAGTTGTGTTCCCATACAGGTACTGGTGTTCTACCGTCATGCAGCTGGAGAGGACGCTGCCTCGTGGCTGTGGCCTAGCGAGACTCTGCCCAACCCCTGGCCCGCCGCCGTCACTGTGTCCTCCATGCTTAGGTTCCTGCGGACAAAACTGGCAGATCGTGACCCTGACACCTTCTTCGTCACACAGTATGCCTCTTTCCTTCGTCTCATTTCTCTCTTTACTCTCGCCAGACATGCAGGACGAGGATGAAAATGTAATATGTCGGGCAGCAGGAAAGGATTGAGACTTTCAATGTCTCGGTTTGTTTTCTATAGTATTCGTGTAGTTTCCCTGTTGGGTTTTCATACATATAGTACGAAATTAAGTTTGGAAGCGAGATAAATCTTTATCAGTCTAAGATGTGATTGGTAATTGTTGCAGGTGTGTTCTGACGCCCACGGGGAGCTACCTTACGAGGCACTTGTGTGGCAACCTGGAGGTGAATCTAGCCATCCCAACCAACCAGGTGTTGGCCAACTGGCTGAAGGGTCTGCCTAGCGGAACGCCAGGCGCTAATGTTGTTATGGTTGACTTCGTGGAATACAACTCTTGGGAGGTTCCACGCGCTATCATCAACAAGAACATGGAAGCTCTTCTGCAGGCTCCCGCTAAGCTCAAAGCACATCACACCATGTAGGAATGACATCGGGGGAGAGAGGTGTAGTTCAGATGTCCACAGACCACTGGTAGAGTTAATACCAGGGTGTTAACATTGATAGCGTCGCTGTCAGCCTTGTGTTGACACTGCAGGTCGTTGTCTGATTTTGATCTACGAGTATTACTTCCACATCTATCTGTAAATAAGGCTCCAACCCGGCAGACTTTAAAGTAAAGAGAAAGATGTACTCATTTATTGACACTTCATCATGTCCAAGCTCTTAACATTTGCTCTATATTTGATGTTATCTATTTTAGATTCGCAATCCCTGCCCCAGTTCAGTCTGTGTCAGCCTGTTTGTTCAATGGAAACCCTTGGAATGTTTTCCATCTCTCAGGAAACTTTTGTGTAATAATGATAATTTTCTCCTCGATTCACATTATGTTTGCTTAGATTATTTTTCGTACAAGGAACTTCTTGCCTCCTGTGTGTCTGTAGTGTAAGTAGAAGATATCTTAGTGGTTTATTTCTTCCTTTCTTTTTCCTTTCTAATTATTTCTCTTTGTCTGTTGATAGTACGAGTTTGCCTAAAACATAACTATAGAATTTTCTTATGCACAGGATGACTTATAAGATATTGCACACCCTGTTAACTAGACGATTCTTATTAATATTTCTACGTATGCTTGTTTTAGAAAGGAGATTTGTTGATATCTGTAAGAAGCTGCAGTTAGAGTATGGTGATGTATGGCAGGACACAGGAGAAAATATCTACTGTTTTTAAGAAGGAAGAATAATACAGTATTAGTCATTCTTCTGTAAAGGTAGATCAGCTTAAACGTTATGCAATATCTTAACAAGTTTCTAAATATTCTAAAGTTATCACGATAGAACTTTCTTACCAGTCTAATATTGTTCTTCGAGTGCTTCATACCCGCCGGCAGGGTTTGTTGTAGCATGTAGTGCGCGGCGTGGAGCGCTTGTGCAGTGTGACGTGCGGCACAGGACAGTATTCTGAAACACTTCTGTGCATCACTTCACTACATTCAAAAGACTGTAATTGGAGATCATACTTTTTAGAATGTTTTTTATGATTCAGGTGATAATTAACAGGAAAAAACACTCTTAAGAATTGGGGTAATCATCTCTGTGGCCTTTGAAAATAGTTGTGTTGAGAGATTAAAGCGTTTCATAATACTGGCCTGTACAGAAACAGTATGGAGACACATTGAATATATTAATCCCGTAGCAAGTGACACAGTATGCGGCGTGGTTGACATGGCGCATTGTAAGGGCTATCTCAGTGAACGTGGGGTGTAGTTCTTCACCAAAACAAAGTGGCGCCACCCTCACTGGTGACCTACCGTATGTGTTGGTGTGCCAGCGGTATACTATACTGTAGGCTGTGCATTCCCATACTGTAATGTGTCCACCAACCAATGTAAAGTCCTGTGGTTTCTTTTCTTGCCTCTACTACATAATTCTCTTTCTCTCTCTGTTCATTCATCGTCAGTGTAGTGCTGTAAACTTTAATTAGTCTAGAGCTGCACCACTCAGTCCAGACCCTTACCTCTTCCCGTGCCAAGTCAGAGTACAACGTCTTCTTCACTGTTTCTGCAATCCAAAAGGGGAAATACAAGTTAAAAATCCCTCTTACGTAGTAAGCAGTGAGTCGGCGTCATTCTTCCCTATTTAATTATATAGTTTCGCCTTTTGCCTTTGCTCTGAACCTTCAGTTCTACTAACATTTCCAGGGCAGGACATAGATTCAAAATTCGTCACGTTATCACATTACCATCTATCGTGTTTGTTTTGTTGCCTCTACAGTATTCATGGTGGGAAGTCTCTGTCACACGGGTCAGGCAGCCAGGCTGCTTGTGTACTACAGAAATTTATCCCTTTGCTGTGTGTATGTGATATGTTCCTAAGGTTCTTTATTTGTCGTGAATGTGTAAAGATGCTGTTGGAGTGTGAAGGTAAAATATTTGGACGTGTCAAGGGTTTTGGAAATACGTCTATCTGTTTATATGCATCTGTCTGTGTATCAGGCTAACGTACACTTTTTGCTGGAAACAGAACGTGGAAATCAAAACTGAAATTTGTCTGCCATGTGAATCAAAGTACTATGTAACCTTGGCACTTTGCTTTATTCGTATTTCTGTAAATGAATGTGTGAGAGTTAATATTAATTCTGTGTGAGATTAAGGAGATGTGAGGATCTTTTTTCAGGGCAAAGTTAGGTTTGTTTAGGTGGAGGTAGGACAGTTGAAGTTAGGAAAAAGATCGGAGTGACGGCTGATCATATTTGATATAAAAGATAATGTATGCAATTATGATTAATTAGAGAGCCCCCCATCTCCTTACCCTCAGTCATATTTTAGAAACCGTTTCGTCTGGTGTGAGGACATTTCCAAGGCACAGATGGTGACTGCCGAGTTTTCATGGGTGTTTTCACCAATGATGGTGAAAAATCCTTCTTTAAATTATCACCACAATCATGAAGAGACTCAAGAAAGCTCCAGTGACCTCCGGTACAGCCTGTTACATGTAATCGAGAGATGCCAGACGTAGGACGTAATGAAGCATTTCCTCGGGTATACTTTTCAACATTGCCTCCGTCACTGCCTTGATGCGAGTTCTTCACCACCTCCTTGTTTACCTCATGAGTGTTCCTCACGTGTTGTTAATTAATCGTAAGTGTGATGTCACCATTCGTGAAACCGCGCACCAGGAGTCACCTCAGAGGGTCAGTGAGTTGAAGTAAGGGTTCCGCCATCTCGTGTCACATCTAGTCAGCAGCGGCACAGGTTCATCCGCAGCCTCAGGCATACGACGTAGTTCCCTTGCTTGTGTGATTAGCTCGTGTTCTGAAACGCTTTACTCTCTCATCACAATTATTTCAAAGGCCGTAGAGACGATTAGCCTGTTTCTCAAGAGTGTTTCTCCTGTTAATAATGTAGAAATCTCGTTAATATCTCACTGAAGCCTTCTGAAAGCCTATTGAAGGTGTTGCGTTGAAGTGTTTCAGAATATGGTGCTGAACCCGGTGATAGTGGGTGAAGACGAGCCTGACTGCCCTCTGCACACTGCCCAGGTGACTGGTTTGGTTAAGTTTGTCGTTGATTAGAAGCTGTAACTGTGATAGTCTCCGGAGGGTCGGGAACAGCAGCAGGGCCTGATTAAGGGTGTTATTTCAGAGTGGCGCCTGTCTCATTCTAGCGGATAACTACTCACCAAGTTCACCTCATGTTTAATTCTATACGTCTTAAAAAGGAGGAGAAGAAAGATCATGATGGTATTGGGGTATATTGTAATGATGTACGTGATGCTATTTATTGGATCTTATTTATCTATCTATTCCAATTCATAATTGATCAATGTTTTTTTTCTTTTTTCGTTCGCTAGAGGAGGACAGGTGTAATTCTGTAAATGTATCCAATTATGTATGCCCGAGCCCCGCCTCACTTGTATATACTGTCCGTTGCCCTTGTTTACACACACACACACACACACACACACACACACACACACACACACACACACACATTGAATTACTAGAATGTGGTTATATAAAGTTTTCTCAGTGCAGGTTTCTTCTTTGCTTTCCTTCTCTTTCTTTCTTTCTTGCCGCGGCGTGTTGAAAAAGAATGGGTAGAAGCTGGCAGCGAAGCCTTGTCCGCAGTGGTGTTCCTTCAGGGAGTGTTATGGTGTGTCTATAGGCTAGCGTGTAAATCAGTGGTTCTCAATTTTTTTTTGTAAGTTACCCTATTTGAAACATTTTAGATCTTCACGACTTAAACCAAAGAAAAATTAGTGTGTTGTTGTTGTGGCGGCGAAGACGTTATAGTTTTTATGAGCCAGTGTCAAAGGAAGGGAGGAGAGGAGACAGGAAGAGCCTTGGAGGATGGGGAAGGATTTGACTTGACTTTACGTTAATTTCAATAGACGGTAGAAAAAAAAATCATGTTATAACTATTAGTGATTAAGAAAGTGGGAGAAATTAACTCAGGAGGAGAGTAATAAAAATAATAAATGCAGTTAATAGTATCAACCTCGTATCTGGGAGGGAGAAAGTGGAGGGAGGAACAGCAGGCTTCTTGTTTACACTTGTAACCTCGGCATTACACTGAAAGCATAGGATTTTGTTCTGTCTCTCCAATCCATCAATATCAATCTCGCGACCCAAAGTTTGAGAACTGCTAGTATAAAATTAATATTATTGGAGCTGCTCTCTCTCTCTCTCTCTCTCTCTCTCTCTCTCTCTCTCTCTCTCTCTCTCTCTCTCTCTCTCTCTCTCTCTCTCTCTCTCTCTCTCAGTTACTGAAAATTACTGAATTATAACATACGCTACGGAAAAGATCTTTATTGTTATTAACTATTTCGTTGTATGTTTTCTGAGTACAACATGTATTGTGTTCTTGTGCGACGAAATCAGTCATCGCAGCAAGACGTGTGGTGTGGTATAGCATTGTAACCATCAAGACGCTGAGTAATAAAACACATCGTATAACATAAGACTTTATTTTTTTGCTATATCTATCACAACAGCTTTGGTACAGTGGGGCTTTATGTATTGCACGACTATAAAATATATATTCGTTGGCCATGTATATTTATACAACAACGTGGTACGTACATATCTATCGACGCCAAAAACACTTAGGATAAGAAAGCATGAAGGAGGTTTGGAAGGCAATTATGATAATTTTTGATTAGTAAGATTTTGGCAATTTATTGCGTCGAAACACCGTCACTTTATTGAAATAAATTAAGATGAAACAATGTGTATTCAAAAAGGGTAAAACATTGTGGAGTGAATTACACGTACAAAAACATCGATACGAAAACTGGATAAATCTGAATGAATGAATCGAACTGATGCTGATGTCACCCCGTCACCGAGTGCACTGCTCTCACTTGTAGTACATCGCAACATTATTGAGGATCCACATCCTATTAAACATTACTCATGCAAACTGTACATACTGAATTGATCCATCCACGGATGTGCCACGCAGGAATCACGGTTCTTGCGGGATTGTGTAATATGGGAGTTGAAAAAAGCCTCACATCAAAACCGAGGAGTTTCGTATGGTTTACTTATTTATGTTTTTAAATAATTTCCAGTAGTGGATGTTGTTGTAAGACTAAGACGTGAGTTCTCTGTGCAGCGAGAACCCAATCCGGTAGTCCGCAGTGTGATTGATGGTGGTGCCGGAGTGTTGGCAAACCACTTGACATCAGATTACTTAGAGTATAAAGTAGAGAACCCAACGTTCATAAGGTAGAAGTCCATCAAAGTAAGGCGACTGGGTAAACTGAAAGCATACCTGAGGTGTGTTGCAGAAGAACACGATCTAATCAGTACGACTGGATGCCAGGCTTCCCCAGCCAGTTAATGAGAGTCCTCTCGCCGCCTGCACTCAGCCAGGGCCTCTCAAACCTTATTGTGCGTAACCTACATTACATGATGTTATTTTCCTTGTCACTAGCCACAGCTAGCCATTATAATTACTCTTCTATCGCTCACAACCTGTTTCTTCGAGTACCTCCATGCCCTTCTGGCCTCTCCCTGTCCCTATCCCGTGGTGAACATTACAAGTCACCAACCCGCCTACACTGCTGCGCGGCTTTCCAGTCTCAATGTGTCACTGTGCACTTCCGTATCCTTGTTATTGAACAACTTCACCTAAAATTTCTCACTGTTTTTCATGTGCTTTAGAAAATATTGTATACAAGGCAACTGGCTTCCAA
The DNA here is from genome assembly GCA_020233015.1 of Callinectes sapidus. Classification (NCBI taxonomy): domain Eukaryota; kingdom Metazoa; phylum Arthropoda; class Malacostraca; order Decapoda; family Portunidae; genus Callinectes; species Callinectes sapidus. Next base: position 14,095,586 of record CM035196.1, on the reverse strand, counting down.
CAACAAAATAAGTATTCAGCCTGGGTGAGGACTTGTATGATGGCACAGTGAGGAGCTGGCTTGAGATAACAGCAAGGCAAGACAAGACAATGAATAAAACGGGAAAAAGTTGACAACAAGAGCTATAGTAAAAAAAAAAAAAAAAAAAAAAAAAAAAAAAAAAAAAAATAATAATAATAATAATAAATAAATAAATAAAAATAAAAATAAAATAAAAAGAGAATAAAGACATGACAGTCCTTCTTGTTGCCGTGCCTTAAGAGGGGAATTTCAAAACAGCGGTGCCAAAAGGAAGGAAACATACGATTAATGACATTATCGAAATAGTAGACATGAAAACAACGATAGAAAAATGCAGCCCTACAGTGGAATGTGAAAGGCCGAAACGTATTACTTGATATGTAGTTTCCGAGTCCATTGTATATATCAGTGTGCGTGGTTGGCGTCCTCCATGGTGAGAGGGAATAATGTAGAGGAGAGAGTGATAAGACAGAACTTATGGGAGAGAAAACAGTCTGCCGCAGCAACAATAATATGAATGTTAAGGGATGTGACTGAAAGCATGGAAAAAAAAATGATAATCACCAAGTAACAATGTTTGCAAAAGCAAAGCTTGACTTCTAACAAAAGGTCTCATTTGGCGACCCACCAAAGCAAGAGGCGCTACCCATCACTGAGAGAGCGCCTAACAGACTTTCTACTCTTATGACTCACTGCCTTCCTTCCCTCCATCCATTCACCCTAACGCTCCTCCCTCATCCTATCCCATTGGTAGACATAAGTGTCCTACTTTAAGATTCATGTCAGGAATGAATAAAAACGGTGCGCTTATTGACGCACAAGCCTCAGTCCTCCACCGCAGTTGTGTTGTGTTGTGTAGCGAGCTTCACCAAGGCGGCCTCTTCTACCGATACCAAAGAAAAAATTAAGTTGTGCTACTCATTTACGTTAATTACTCTTTTTGGTAGTCGGGGTGAAGTGTGTGTGTGTGTGTGTGTGTGCGTGAGTGACTCCCAAAACAATGTGTACCACGCGTACGTCACTTTTCCTGATATTCGTAGGAACCTTTGCTGTTACTTCAATATTCAAACAATCATATTAAATTCATTCAAAACTTTAGAAACAGTGATTAGAGTTCTTACATTTTGATTGTTGTTTTTCCGTGTGAAGTGAACTACGTCATTATTGTTGCTACAGCAGCACTGTGAAGGCGTTGTAAGAGTGCGGGTGGTGCGTGCGGCGCCTACAATGCTCATCATTCTGTGTGAATTAACGACTTACCATATCAGTAAATATTTCATTTCATCTCTACACCCCCTCGTCAGTTTAAAGTAAAATATTGATAGAGTGAGAGCTTTGCAAGAAATCACGTGATTTTATCTTCGCCATCCGCTGGAAGTTGTTGTGCCTGAGGTGCGTGGCGAGGGAGTGTCCTGCCGCTGCTGGAAGACTTCCGGCAGCACCCAGGAAGCTGGCCCCACACTCCTTGTGGCCAGCTGATCGATGGTTGTGGAAAACCGTGCCTCTATTAACCACTTGTTAAATATGACGTGTGATGTATCTAGCTAGGTGAAATGCCTGGCGATTCGTCGCGCTGGCTGTCTGCCGCCAGCAGTATAAGTGCTCCAGACACCCTATCGTGCGGCTCGTCTACCAGCTCTTCCTTTGTTATTGCATTACTTTAATCAAACATTTATTTTCTCCGGTAAAGTCTTGTCACCCAATGTACAGATGGGATGCTGTGTGAACCCTGACAGACCCGCAGGAGCGGCAGGAGGCGTGCTCTCCGCCCCGCAGGGACCCTTCTCTGCCACCACCTGAGGTCGCGCCCACAACACCGTAAATAAATTAGTTTCTACTCTTGTCTATGTGCAGAAAATTTACACTCTTTTATGTATTAACAATATACATTTGATAATACACAGAATTATCAGTGTACAAAAACGTAAAAGCTTTCTACAAGGACAAAGGAACTTGTTCAGCGATGTGTTCCGAGTTGCAATCAGATCTGTCTCCGCGGCATTACACGTGTGCTCAGCTGAACACACACACACACACACACACACACACACACACACACACACACACACACACACACACACACACACACACACATACACACACGCACACACAGTCAGATGTGTGGCAGCTGACAGGCCTGCTGCTTGGCGAGCCTTTCTTTGTAGTTACTGATGGCACTGACTTTTCTAGAGGACTCCTGCGCAGGTCCGCCGGCAGCCCTACATGGAGTGGCAGACAGGTACTTCCACTCAGAGATACCAATGTTCGCTGGTTTGGGAACCTCACCGCTGCTGGGACCCACACAGCAAATGTGTGGGCACGAGGATACAATGACTGATTGCGTTATCGTAGTTTTGTTTGAGAAACACTGTGCACAGAAGCATTCATATACAATTCATCCGTTCACAATTGTGGGAAAATATATTTTAGTAATATTCATATATATATATATATATATATATATATATATATATATATATATATATATATATATATATATATATATATATATATATATTATATATAGATATGCGTATAAAACATTTATCGAATGAAATAATAGTATTACAAATAGCACTGTATTCTACATCGACACCTAGTCCCTTCAACGCCTGTCGGTTATGTGTCGCAGCGCGTGGCGCCAGGAGGGGCCGGAGAGATGCCGGGCTCCGCCCAGCGATGCTCTCGACGGTGGGGACGGACGGCACTGCGAACAGTGTGATGAAGGTGTGGTGACAGTGAAGTTATACGTGAGTGAGTGGTGTGTCAAGATATAATGTGTGTCCCTGTCCCTCTCGTTCACGGTCGCCACTAACGCCGCTGCAGTGACGGTGGTGCCTCGCTCACCGGCGGTAAGGAAAGCACCGGTGACGACGCTACCAACGCCAGGCAGTGAAACTGAGCCTACAGGTGCCTACAGGTGGAGGGACCGCCGACAGCTAATGTTAAAGTATGAGGCAGGTGTGGCTCTGCACCCTGTTTTTGGTGGTGAACGAAGAGCACCCAGTGTGAGACACGATGGGGGAGGTGCCGCGGTCCACCATGTTTGGCTGGCCAGTGATGTCCACCACCTTACCATCCATGGGTGTGGCTAGCGTAACCTTCACCTTGTGTAAGGTGCTGGTCGCTATCTTGCCATCATGGGAGTGGTGGTAGTCTATGAGGACGTCAGGCAGCGGTGTGTGGTTCTGCTGGTGGTTGGCGTGGAAGGGATGGGTGGGGTGGCTGAGGAGGTTCTTGGATGGCTTCTCATGGGTGGTGCTACGAACCATTTCCAGCCGTTCCGGTGCCGGGAAGGACAAGTGCTTCTCTTCGGTGGGAGAATTCCTGGCAGAGGGTGGCGCATCGAAAGTTGGGAGTGCCAGGCTTGAGAATCCCACGTTGGAAAAGCTGCGACCTGTGAAAGACAAGAATATCTTCACAATGTGACGGCAAACAGCCCGGGACCACAGTGCTTGGAGACACAGTAGCCAGACTTCGTAAAGAAAATCCTCTACGTGTATCTTGGAATGCTCAGGGACCAACTCAACGGTTCACTGTTATACCACGATGAACAAATTCAAACACGTCAACTCGCACACACACACACACACACACACACACACACACACACACACACACACACACACACACACACACACACACACACACATTTCTCTTCACCTGTCTCATTACTTTGCCAGGCAGCTATCAAGGTAATCTCACTCTGGCAGGTGATAGTGAACATTCTCTAATTAATGAGTCACTCCTGTCTCCCCAAATCAGGTCTAATCCTTTTGAGGCTCAAGACTTCGATGCCTCATCCCCATCTTAATTGTAAGGAAGACCCACAGACACTATGGAAAGAATGAACTTAAACATTTGTCCTCATAAGCAAGATACATTAGAAATAAAAGACAGGTTCTATTATTTTGAGAAACTTTCTTAAAGGGTGGAGATGACTAGCGAAAGAAGCGTTGGTTATGCTGATATCAATAGTTAAGACCGTGATAAGTTAATAAGAAAAATGAATGTGTAAGCTTGACACAGCATCTCTATAAGTTGTATAACTTTATCCCGTCTCGTCCTGCTTCGCCTCTATCCGCCTCAGTCGTACTAGAAACCAAACATTACATCAATATTCGCTGGATCAGACTCTTGACACTGTAAAGCTACTTATATTTACGATAACTGCCAGCATCCATAAACCCAATGAGCGTACATTAGTTAAGGAATCAAATAATGCATCTGCTTCCACTAATATATTCATAAGGAGAGAGAGATGCAGTTGTGCCTCTTTCAGTCTAATTTTACGTTGATGAAGTATTGAACGGAAGATCTTCATGTTTCTGAGATTAGATTAATTGAGGAAGAAGTTGGTGCAGTGCGCAGGTAAGACAGGTGCATCAAGATGGGGGGAGGGGAGCCAGGTGCGTTTGTCTCTCTGCTTATGATATGCAAATTAGGTATGTTCTTTGTACCATGCTTCCAGACGCGCTCGCTTGCACAGACACACACACACACACACACACACACACACACACACACACACACACACACACACACACACACACAGTGCTTAGTGATGCTGCGGGCGTGGCAGTGGTGGAGGTATAGGATGGATGTGCGTGGTGCTGGTGAATAGATAGATAGATAGCCATACAGAGAGAGAGAGAGAGAGAGAGAGAGAGAGAG
>CM035196.1:14057966-14068293 GCA_020233015.1 Callinectes sapidus | reverse complement strand
AGAGAGAGAGAGAGAGAGAGAGAGAGAGTACCATATACAATACAACACCATCTATCCACAATTAACATTCTCACAGTAACACGCTCATTTCACAACACCAAGGTTCTTCACACGTTCATTAGATTCCTCTGTGTTTCTTGCTGCTGTACTGATGTGGACGTTAGTAGAAGTTACGGTCTTCGTCTGGCTCGGGAGAAGATGGCGGAAGGGGCGGGGAGAAGAGAGGGAAGGGTGTGGGGGAGCTAGAAGGGGGAGGAGAGGAGGAGGGAGGTATTGGAGAGAGGAATCACGTCTTTGCTACTCAATGAAATGAGGATAAATGGTACAACGAGATGAGGGAAGTGTCTTATTTCTCTCTCTCTCTCTCTCTCTCTCTCTCTCTCTCTCTCTCTCTCTCTCTCTCTCTCTCTCTCTCTCTCTCTCTCTCTCTCTTTCCATTCCTGCTTTCTGTCGTTTTTTCTTCGTTTCTTGCTTCTTTCTCTCTCTTATCCTCTTTATTTTTTTGTTTTCGTGTTTCATTCCTCCTTCTTTCTTATTTGCTCTCTTCCATTCGTCTTTCCTTCCCCCCACATCTCTCTCTCTCTCTCTCTCTCTCTCTCTCTCTCTCTCTCTCTCTCTCTCTCTCTCTCTCTCTCTCTCTCTCTCTCTCTCTCTCTCTCTTTTCCCGTCTTCCTTTCATTCTTCCTTCCTTCCTTCCTTCCCTTCTTTCCTTCTTTCCTTTTGTTTGGTGGAATTAGGAGGTAAGGCCTGTCTCTTTCAATCTTCACCCTTCTTTCTCTCCCTCTCATTCCTCAATTCCTCTCACTTCTCTCGCTTTCCTCTCTCTCCCTCTCCCTCTTTTCCCTCCCTCTGCCCTGAGCACGAGAGAAACCCCAAATCTTTTGTTCTATTTCCTCTACGTTGTTTCTTGTCTTTTTTTTTTTTTCTCATTTCTTCTCCTTTCTTTGTTGTGTCTTTATCAGTTTCTCTCGGATCGCTTCCTTTGTGACGTGTTTCTGCTTCTATTTTATCATTTGTGTGTGGTTGTTTAAGATTTGGTTTTCTTTTTTGGGGAGTTCTGGTTATTTTCTCGTTTTTTGTTTGTTTTTGTTTTATCTCCCTTTTCTTTTACTATTCGTTCTGTTTTTTATCCTTATTTTGTACTTTTTTTGGTATTTTGTATGTTCTGTTTTTTCATTTTGTCAGACTTATCTTATTTTCTTTCCTTTCTAAATTTCCTGTCTTATCTTGTCTCAGTCTCTACTCGTCTTGTCCCTTCCTCTGTATTTGATCTCTGTTTCTCTCTCACTTCTTCTTCCCTTCCATGTAACGTCTCAGAATTGTATCTCCGTTCATTTATCTTGACCTTTCCTTTCCTCCTTCACTCCATTCCTCCTCCACTCCATTCCTCCTTTCTCTCTCTCTCTCTCTCTCTCTCTCTCTCTCTCTCTCTCTCTCTCTCTCTCTCTCTCTCTCTCTCTCTCTCTCTCTCTCTGCTTCCATTCCCTTTTTTCTATCATTTTTCTTCTTTTCTTGCTTCTTTTTCTATCTTTTCCTCTTTCTTTTTCTGTTTTCGTTTCATTTGTATTATTAGTCTATCATACAATAGCGTCTTAGAAGTCAGTGGGTTGGTGTGTGTGTGTGTTGTTTTTTTCTTTGTGTTCTCTTGTGTTCTCTTATGTTCGTTCTCTCCTCTTATTCCTCCTGATTTTCCGGGGCAGGCGACGGTTGAGGCCTGGGGCAGTCTGTCAAAGCCTCGTTTCATCCTCAATAAAGTTAAGTTTTATGAGAGGCTGACGAATATTGGGCCACGAGAGAGAGAGAGAGAGAGAGAGAGAGAGAGAGAGAGAGAGAGAGAGAGAGAGAGAGAGAGAGAGAGAGAGAGAGAGAGAGAGAGAGAGGCGAGAAGAGAGAGAAGAGAAGAGATGATGGAGACGGAGAGAGAGAGAGAGAGAGAGAGAGAGAGAGAGAGAGAGAGAGAGAGAGAGAGAGAGAGAGAGAGAGAGAGAGAGAGAGAGAGAGAATGTTACTTGCCACCGCGAAAATAACACACACATACTCACACACACTATCATAGCCTGTTCTTTGAGGAGGGAGAGCACCCAGTTTAGTGTATCAAAGGAAACGATAGACTGAGCTAACATGTAGAAGACAATGTTGAGATGTTGTATGATTTTTTAAAAACATATATATACAAAGAATAAAGGACTATCTATGAAGGTACACTGTTAGATGCTGAAAGTCACTAAGTTAAGACAGTAGAAGTTGTAGTTATTCTGTGAGAGACTGAGAAGACTTGAGGAAACTGAAGATAAGGAATTTTGGAAGTCTCACAGGATTTAGTAAGCAGAGAAGAGAGAAATGTAAGGTTTTTATAGGTGTGTTGTGAGGCGTAAGAGTTAATAAGATGTGGAGAGGCTGGTGGGCGGGTGGATGGGGGGAGAGGTGGAGAGGTGGACGGGTGGAGGGGTGGAGCCACGTTTTATGAGAGAGAGAGAGAGAGAGAGAGAGAGAGAGAGAGAGAGAGAGAGAGAGAGAGAGAGAGAGAGAGAGAGAGAGAGAGGGAGAGAGAGAGAGAGAGAGAGAGAGAGAGAGAGAGAGAGAGAGAGAGAGAGAGAGAGAGAGGGAGGGGAGGGGGATCTCTCTCAAACATGTCTCCTTTGAACGGTGACACTTTTAATTAAGAGTATATGTGTCGAGGGGGCTGAGTACTGTAGGGTCTAAGGATACACAGGGGGGTGGGGCGGGGGGCAGAGTAGTGTAGGGATACAGGATTAAGGATACGTGATGGCGGGAGGGAATCACATCGTATCCATCCTTGTCTAGAATCCCTCACTGCCTCTCCATGTACTGTTCTCCTCGACCCCCACACACGTCTATCTTATTCCTCTTCTCTTTCCACTTTCCCTCCAAGAAATAGAGAAAAAAAGTAAAAAGAAGTGCTATTAGTGATCAAATAAGCTCTACTTCATTCAGGGGTTTTGTATTTATGGTTCAAGTTATTAGTTTTTTTTCATTTCTTGCTTCCTTAATACCGTTTATTTGCTATACTTTTTTTCATCTCTACATTCTCGTTTGGTAAAGTTGGTTTAGTTGGTTCCTATTTATGTTTCAAGTTATTAATTCTTTATTACTTTACTGTTTTTATTTCCTTAATACTATTTTGTGTGTGTCTTGGTTTATTGCTACACTTTTTTCATCTCCATATTCTAGTTAATTAAGTTGGTTTAGTTGGTTCCTATTTATGTTTCAAGTTATTAATTCTTTATTACTTTACTCTGTTTTTATTTCCTTAATACTGTTTTGTGTATGTTTTGGGTTTATTGCTACACTTTTTTCATCTCTACATTCTCGTTTGGTTAAGTTGGTTTAGTTGGTTCCTATTTATGTTTCAAGTTATTAGTTCTTCATTGCTTTACTCTGTTTTTTATTTCCTTAATACTGTTTTGTGTGTGTCTTGGTTTATTGCTACACGTTTCTTTTCTCCGTATTCTTGTTGCCTTCCTGCCTCCTTCCTTCAGTTTAGTACTCATCCCTCACCGACATTCACGCCACCCAGCTTCACTCTCCCCGCTGCCTTCATCTCTCACTCTAGTTCAGACAAAGGTGGCCCAGAAAGACAAACGTAATCTCCTCTTCATTATCTTCCTTAGCGGGGGTAATTGTGCAGGTAGTTATGCCGGTAATCACCTTTGTCTTTCTCTCTCTCTCTCTCTCTCTCTCTCTAAATGTCGGTCCATTAAAAAAGTTAAACAGAATATTGAGGTGTTTCTTTATTATTTTCCCTTTTATTCTTCTTCGTTTTGTTTGTTTACTGATTCTCCATTTTATTTTACTTCCCGACAGATGGCGTTTGTTTGACCACCTCGATGGAGAGAGTCACCACCACCACAACCACCACCACCACCACTTGGCAGAATGTGAGTGTTGACCGTAGAGTGAAGAGATATAAAGAAAAATTCTACGGCTGGGGACTGAAGATAATGCAGAGAGAGAGAGAGAGAGAGAGAGAGAGAGAGAGAGAGAGAGAGGAGAGGAGAGGAGAGGAGAGTAGCAGGAAATGATAGAAGAGAGACAGAAAAAAAGAGAGTAAAAGGAATAACGAGCGAAAGGAAAAGGGAAGAGGCAACAGATAACAAGGAGAAGATAATAGACAGATGGAATGGCAATGAAATGATAACGCGGGAGAAAAATGGCCAGAGAGAGAGAGAGAGAGAGAGAGAGAGAGAGAGAGAGAGAGAGAGAGATGTGATGGATGTTGAGATTTCAGTATCGACACAAAAAAATACGCCTGGAAAAAAAAATGTGTGTGATAACGACTCATCTTTTTGCAGTTTTTGTTCTTTTTTTCTTTCATATCATAACTTTACCCACCTTTCTTTTCCATTCCTACCTTTCCTCCCTCCCCAATCACCAACACACACACACACACGCACACACACACACACACACACACACACACACACACACACACACACACACACACACACACGGTACGTTTTTCCGAGATTCCTTCTTCTAATGGTACTTTTCAATAATTCTGTTGCGGGAGGATCGTTCAATTTCAAGGATGGGAGGATGAAGGGATGGAGGGAAGGCGATGAGGGTCGTTGAGGTTAGCTGGTGATCTGAGGCGACAAATTAGACCCTCGTATGAAATTGATTAAGGCTTCGTAGGGAACAACACCCAGAGAGAGAGAGAGAGAGAGAGAGAGAGGGAGAGGGAGAGGGAGAGGGAGACTTAAATCACAACTCTTTCTATTCCTTTAAAACTTTTCTATCTGGTGTCTTTGTTTTCCCTTCCTTTGTTTTCGTCTCATTGTTAAGTAGTCTGATGCAATTATTCACACCAATTCCCTTTGCGTTTTCCCTTGTGCTCACTCCAAGTCTTTCTCACACCTACGTACACTTCCTTCATCTCCACTTCTTTCAGTCACCAGCTTTCTCTTTCTTTCTCCTCTTCACACACCCTGTCTCTTACTTTCCTTTGTGTGTTTGTGTGTGACCGCATGTATTTATAAGTATACATATATGAACGTGATCCCCGCTTCTTTCAGGCACCAGCTTCTCTTGCTTTCTCCTCTTCACACACTCTACCTCTTTCTTACCTTTGTGTGTTTGTGTATGCGTTTATTTGTAAGTATGCATACATGAACGTGTTTACTTGTCTGCCTATCTATATACCTGACTGTGATTCCTCTTGAGGTGGCCCACACAAAACAGTCATAAACGCATCAGTCACACCCGTTGTCACATCAGTGGTTGGTGGAAAGAGACAGGCTCGTATTCTCAAACAATTATGTGCCTCACCGCCACTATTTCGAAAAACTTTATCTGAATTTACACAAGTTTCTTTAGGTATCTTTTTACGGTTCTTGAGGCAGAGTGACAAGATTTCTATATTATTAAGTGGAGAAACACCCTCGAAAACCCCGTTAATCATCTCTGTGGCCTTGAAAAAAAATCGTGGTGAGAATAAAGTGTTTCTGTATACGGACCATAGTCTCGTGAACCATCTTACTCAATGAATAGGTGATGATAACAAGGATTAATTTTCAGTCCATGGAATGTTATCTTTTCCCATTACGTGAATATTTCCCTTGGCATCTGGAATTCACACGGTCATGCTCCTGAAAGTGGGGACGATGCGAAGCGTAATGCTGGTGAAATTAAGTGAAATTTATGGAGAGGAAACTATTTTGGTCATGGACATTTTAGCTCCTCGCGTTAACACATGTCACGTATTCTCACATCCCGGAAACGACTATAATACATACCAGTTCCAAACAAATACCAAACCGTTTATTAATGCCCCCAAATGTAAATGGAGGAATGAATGCTTGTAGTAATTAATTCGTCAGCTTGCTCATTAATGCGTCAGCTGCAGCAGTACTGGGAGGGGGCGGCGTGTTGTGGCTTTCGGGGACACGAGTACTTGCAAGCGGAATGGAATTGTTCTTCATTGCATATGTGGTGCAAGACTGTAATACATTTGTTTGTATATGTTTTTATTTGTTTTTATTTGGTTGGTACTGGGGATTAATCTGCTTGTTTTTCTGCTTATCTATCTATCTATCTATCTATCTATCTATCTATCTATTTATCGGTCCATTTGTTTCTTTCTCTGTTTATCTATGTATCCATCAGTCCATCTACCTATCTATCAATCAATCAATCTATCTGTTTATCTAACTATCTATCTACCCATCTGTCTATCCATCCATCCGTCATCTATCTCTCTTGCCAATGAAATCTGCCACACAAACAACCTCATCATAAGCAAAAGGTATGATACTGTCCGATGATCTTTTGTACTCCTCTATAACATTAAAAAACTAAGACTGAAAAGTGGGTAAGGGGGAAGAAAGAGAGAGGAGAGGAGAGGAGGTTGGGGGTCAGTTGAAGCAGAATAGAAAAGAAATGAAAGAGAGAAGAGAGAGAAGAAAGTACAAGAATACAACCCTTCAAACTAACACGCAGGGAACTGACGTATTATTCCACGTTATGACTTACCTTTGCCCTTCACTGTGATCTCTCCGCGCTCCTCCACTTGGTATTTCCCGGAGATTATTTCCCGTGTGGTCTGCGAGATGTGCACTTTCATAGCCTCACTCGTCGACTCCATACGAGAAGCTGTGGGGAAAAAGAGGGAAGGAGTCAAAGAGAGGAGACAGAGTGGTGTGCGTAATGAGGACTGAGAGAAGGAGGGTGTGAATGAAGGAACGAAGGAAGGAAGGAATGAGGGGAATGTTAGTGGTTATGGAGGGAGTTAGAGAAGAGATAGTGATGTGCGTGGTGAGGACTGAGAGAAGGAGGGTGTGAGTGAAGGAAAGAAGCAAGGGGAAACTGGCCAAGGGTAACATAAACAATGAAAAAGATGGATTAGGTTAGTTTAGGTTAGGCGTGTGTGTGTGTGTATTTACCTGTATTTACTGCGTCACCGAAAAGGCAGTACCGTGGCATCTTGAGTCCCACCACGCCCGCCACTACCATTCCGGAGTGCACGCCCACACGGATCCTGAGGTGGTTGCCTGCTCGCCGACATGGACGCCCGCAGATGGGTTGTAGGGAAGCAGGAGAGGGGAAACATTATGATTATTAAATTTTAGTTTTGAGTTAAACTAGAAATGCTGTGTGTGTGTGTGTGTGTGTGTGTGTGTGTGTGTGTGTGTGTGTGTGTGTGTGTGTGTGCGCGTGTGCGTGTGTGTGTGCGTGTGTGTGTGTGTTTAAGTGGGTTACTTTACATCCCAGTCTTTTCTTAAATCCATCCTTGCGTTTCTTAGCATATCATACAAACAAAACAATATATCAGCGAATAAAACATGAAAAAAAAGCATGTGATAAGTGTAACTGCCTCGTGAACTGAGCATTTTACCACAAGCAGTGATTTATGAACGCAAAATAATGACTTGAGACAAATCTTTGCTTTACATTAATATTCAATAGCCTTGTGTCACTATGATGGAGGAGCGGCACAGGGCTGGCTGAGGGAGGGGGGGAGGGGGAAGTGGGTCAAGGATATTGTAAATTAGTTGATGAGGCGTTTGTTGATTTTGGCACGGGATGCTTGAAGGGCGGCAAGGGGAAGAGAAGGGCGGCCTGTGCAGGATTGTTATAGTTCTGTGTATCACCACCAGGAGGGAAAGTCAGCGTGGGAAGGAAGGTGAGAAATAGCCACAAGAGAGGACTTGCCTATTTACCTGTCTGTTTGTGGCGGAGAGGTACAGAATGAGAGCTTACCTGTTAAGAAGGGGCAAAGGAAAGGACTCCCTGCTTAAGAGAGGTGGAGAGAAGTGAATAGAGCTTACTCGTGGAATGTCTAGGGACAAATGTGACGGTTGTGGAGGGAAGAAGGTGAGTTTCCTAAAGTGAGCCTAAAGTGAAGGAGACTGACTTAGGCAGAACAGGAAGGTAGGAAAAGTTCTCACTTGTATCACAGTTTGGAGTATTCACCTTTCCTGGACTGGAGGATTGTACACCTGTGAAAAGTACAGACATTCTTGAATATATAACTTTTCTTAGACGAAATTCTAGTCTTGAAATCCATCTTAACCTCCCAAAATTAGTGTTGTACTTTAGCCATTATCTCATCAGCAGTGAATTTGAAGCTTCTGATGAGATAATGGCTAAAGTACAGCACCAATTTCAGGAAGTTAAAATAGATTTTAAAGTTTGAAATTCGTCTAAGAAAAAGCTACATGCCTAAGAATCTCTGTTTAATGCGGGCCCTGGCCATCAATTGCATAGGAAATTCTGTACTTCGTGAAGATTACCTGTGGAGCTTGAGGGGGGTAGCTGGTACTCACCTGTGGACGGGTCGGTGAGCTCTGTGATGGCCTCTACCATGTCTAGCGCCATGTTGCACACCATCTCGCCGTGGTTGGCCTGACGCTCCGGGGCGCCCGCCACCACCATGTAGGCGTCACCGATCGTCTCAACCTGACACACATCATACACAATTCAATCAACATTTATGACAGTTTTTCTATGTAAGAGGGGGAGGCTATCCACTAATCTGCCAGTTCCCTTACAGGTCAAAAGAATTAGCCGGACGTTAGGGGCAAATGTCTTGAAACTTCCCTCGTAAATAAAGTCAAGTCATAGGAAGTTTGAAATATAGAAGCAGGTAGGGAGTTCCGGAGTTTACCAGAGAAGGGTATGAATGATTGAGAGCACTCGCTAACTTTTGCATTAGAGAGTTGGACAGAATAGGGGTGAGAGGAAGAGGAAAGTCTTGTGTGGCGTTACGTATGTATGTAGAATGAGCATAGTTGGTGGAAGTGAATAAAGAGGTTCATATTATAAAGATTAATGTTAATGCACAGATCAGTTAGTGGATAAACAGAAAACTATAAAGAGACAAATCAAAATTCATTATTAGGTTACATAATCTTTTGAATACTGCATCATCATTGTATAGATAGGGTATGATATGTGTAGAGAGAGAGAGAGAGAGAGAGAGAGAGAGAGAGAGAGAGAGAGAGAGAGAGAGAGAGAGAGAGAGAGAGAGAGAGAGAGAGAGAGAGAAAGCGTATGTATATAACATGATAATTTACAGCCCTAATTAGCCTGAATTTACTCTTAATTAGACTGTAACTTCAACTTATGATAATTGGAAGGTGTAGCGCAAATGATGTCAACAACTCTACGGTTCTCACTGGACAGATTTCACTGACTTTCCTTGTTTGCCTTCACTTGTATAATGTTGTAAGTTTATTTCATTGATCGACTTGCAGGATGCCTCTCTCTCTCTCTCTCTCTCTCTCTCTCTCTCTCTCTCTCTCTCTCTCTCTCTCTCTCTCTCTCTCTCTCTCCTCTCGCTCTCTCTCTCTCTCTCTCTCTCTCTCTCTCTCTCTCTCTCTCTCTCTCTCTCTCTCTCTCTCTCTCTCTCTCTCTGTTCGTCCTTACCTTGTATACTTTGTGCTTCTCTGTCAGTTTGTCGAAGATTGAGTACATGGCGTTTAGCATCGACACGACTTCCATAGGTGTGATGCGACTGCAGATCTCCGTGAAAGTAACCACGTCTGAGAACAAGATGGTCACACTCTCGAAGGTCTGTGGCGAGGGAGAAGATACAGATGGTTGTGTTAACTCAGTGAATGTTTAATACTAATAGGGGTAATACGATGGGGGTGGAGGGAAATAGGACGCATTTTTTACCACGAGTTTGGGGTGTGATTAGGTGATTTTATTGACATTACGAAGCGTCTATGGAGGTCAGGAGATTATTGGCCAGAGTATGTACTATCTTGACTCCTACATGAGTTTCTGAGGCTGTATGAAATCGACGAATGATAAGCAGAAGTATGAAAATGCGTTCCAGTACTGAAGGGATGAACAAGTTGATATGTTAAATGAGTGTGGTCTATATAGAGATACAGAGAGAGAGAGAGAGAGAGAGAGAGAGAGAGAGAGAGAGAGAGAGAGAGAGAGAGAGAGAGAGAGAGAGAGGAAGGAGCGTGTGTGTGTATGGTGCGAGAAAATGACAAGAAAGAACTAACATTGTAAAGGTAGAAGATTATAATTCCTTCCACGGTATGGGCGTACGAGGAAGGAATGCAATTATGTGAGGGGAAACAGGTTAGTGGTGCTGTGCTGCCGGCGTCATGATGCGTACGAAACACTGAAGGAATAAGAAAAAGTGGAACACGAAAAGGGAATTAATATCTTACTCTCGAGAAGATACAGTATTTATATCCCACTAATGGAACTTGGAGGAAAATTGAAGTGTTATAAAAGGAAGAGGGAAGATCTCTCTCTCTCTCTCTCTCTCTCTCTCTCTCTCTCTCTCTCTCTCTCTCTCTCTCTCTCTCTCTCTCTCTCTCTCTCTCTCTCTCTCTTCTACCAG
>CM035196.1:14047781-14057866 GCA_020233015.1 Callinectes sapidus | reverse complement strand
AGCAAAATTTGGAGCAAAACATAACTCTCCTTACCTTTATTCCCGCCTGACGCAATGAGGAGCAGTCTTGTACCACAGATGGTGGCTTCGGTGGCTGTGGCGGCATGGCTGCTGCATTCCATAAAGATATGTCGGTTATTAGTCGTCTACATTATTGAGAAATACTGGTAGCTCTAATGTAAATTCAGATCAATAAGATATAATGCACGTATGGAGAGATTCTATCAGAAATACTTGCTTTGGTTAATACTCAAAACCAGATCAGTGATGGTGTATAACTCCTGCAGAAGGGCAGCACTACACGTTGCTAAGCCTAGTTGTCCGGCTACGTAATCGTCTCTACTAGTAACGCCGTTGATGTCGTTATTGTTGGGGAGACGAGGCCCAACTGCCGCTGTTACGTACACCAGTGCCATCACTGTCACCCACACGCACAACAAACGGGCAACACACATCTTCACTAATTCAAAACCAAAACACCAAAATCAATGCAACATCATTTCTTGAAATTTTATAATCCTTGTAGAGTATAACTGAAACTAATGTACCATATTATATCTTTTTTTTCGCAATTTTATTCTTGTTATGCTTACGTACTTCTGCTAGGTGACCAAAGGAGTCGTGTGTTATTGGCGAAGAGTGGAGCACTAGTGGCTGGGGAGCACAGAGAAGCACTCACTCACGCACGTCCTCCCTCGGGAAAATGCTTCCTGTGGCCCGCACTTCGTCAGGAAATTGTAGGGGTGCTTTGTGCGCTACCCACGAGACATTCACTGAGCGGTGCTGCAACATGCAGTAATGACAAGTAAGATGTTGTGTACCTACGTGACCAGAACAGTGCATATTATACAATATTTATTTTCAATGACTCCCTGTTGTGTTTTCCGCCCATAATTCTAATAGATTATGGTTTTAGTACAACTCTTTTGTTCTTCAGCATTTATCAAGAACTTAAATTACACCAAGATAAGAGAGGAGCGAACGGAATGTAGTACTTACGTTGATTTTCAATCTGGTATTCTTTCAAAGCATACTATATCATGTGCCACTTGACCGTCTTGAGATGATAAAGAAACAGGCAGAGGACGAATCAAAGTAAACTATACAATCAAGTACATGATAATTAGGATGGGATGGGGGAAGAGCTATGTAGTATATAAATGGGTTTGGATGAAGACTTGAAGATGAACGTTCAGTATAGTACAATCGTGTAAGTTAACCTCCTAATATTACCTGTTATCGAGATCCTTTGAATGATCAGAAGTAAAAAAAAATATATTGTAATAACGAAGAAGCCATTCCTCGACACAATCGGACGAAGTGCTGTCCATAAACAACGTGTGGCAGGAGGCAGTGGGTCGTGTGTGCGAGGCGGTAGAGGCCACAGTCCCGTGTCAGCGCCACACAGCGGATAACCAGGGAAGATGGCAGCCGTCGTCAGATCCAGAATATATTTTTCCTCTGTTGTGCGCTTCTCCGACCGTGAATCTTTTGTCTGAACTCCTCAGCACGAAGATAATAATGGTGAGCATCGTTGTATCATAATTTGGTCTCCACTAACTGTTTATTCATTCAGACATGGGACGTATTTGGAGCTGCTGCTGTTCCACCTGCTACTGCGTGGTTAACGGAACGATAAAATGTAATGCCAGGTACTGATGACGGTCCATGCTGTGATGTGATTGTGCTTCCCTGTCACATGGATTGGACATTATGATGTTGACCTGGACTGTCATCCGGCCCTACTGTCAGGAGGTGGTTGGTGCCTGGTATCAGTATTTACACTTGGCCGGTGTTACTTAAACACGTAACTTTGAAATATTCAAGCTTTGTTTGCTCAGAATTTTCTTATCGAATTAACCCTTAGTAATTTTTTTCAACTAAAATAATTTTTTTTCCTTTACATTTTATTTAAAGCTTTTCGATTTGATAAGTTTTGTGGAATGTCAGGACAAGCAATTTTACTCATTTATTTCATTATGTTTTGTATTGATGGTTTCTTTATTGTTGTTTCTCAAAATTGTTACACCAAATTTTGTGACTGCCATCTAACTTTTTCCTAATAACTTAGGTTTCCAGGATGTTTTAAATTAAATAAAACTTATCCTAATAATTCTCAAGCTGGGGGCCAGACAAATTCAACCAAGACAGGGAGGCCAAGCCCCTTCAGGATGTTATATACAACCTGAGTGACTTTGTTATCTGTGGTAACAAAAGCCCATGCAGTTTTATTGTGCTGCTATGTGGTGAAGCCAATCAGGCTTCATGTTTCCTTATAATACTGACTATATGAGGAAGCAAAGTCTTGGTGTAGGTCCAGCTGGGTATCGTGTATTGGCCTTTTCAGCCTTAGGGATCAGCATTGCCTCTATATCATTGAAAAAGGATAGGAAACAAGGCACTGCTTAGCAGAGAAGCTGGCCAACTCACCTCAGCTGTCCTCAAGGCCACAGGGACAACATACCCGTGCCTTTTGCTTGATGTAATTTGCTTATACATATACCCAACTTTATCCGCTCATGTCTTTACACTGTGACTCTTGACACATGGAGAGCAAGACTGAGACTGATTTAAGATTTCTTAAAGGAATATAACTAATTGTAAGACAAGTTTTAAGAATCTTTGTTAATACAACCACAGGCTTCTTTGAATAAATGTACAGCTCACACTTAATGTGTATATGTATACAGTTGGTATTGACTAATAATTAATTACAGTTTTCTTTATTATCCAGGCTGATACCACAAACTCTGCTGGGGCTGATGATAGCATTGCTCTTGGTGACTTAACCGAGCAAGAGTCTAATGCCAGGAATTGCCAGGTGAGATTCAAGCTGCAGAAAGTGACTGTTTTAAAATTAGTGTACTACAATGTTTTTACAAATATTAATTTTGTAGCTTCAGAACTATATGGTACCTTACTAGTGAATTTGTAGGGTATGTAGATTTACAGCAGAATAGGAAGGAATAAGTTGATTACAACCATATTATCTGACTCTTTTGGCAGAGTTAGCAAGTGTAAAGATTGTCTGATGGTATGTACATGTATATTTGGTTTGGTATAGGAGACATTTTTTTCCCTCTCAAAAAGAAAAAAGTAACTAAATATGCTGGGTGTGTGCTGCACCAGCTAGTGGCAACAAACCTGAAGGTAGCTTGCAACTGGAATTTTTGGCTTGCTAGTCGAAGTAAAAAATTGACAAGTGACAATGTATATCTCTGAGTTCTCATAAGTCAGGGCACTTGTAACTCAAGTCTGGAAAAGTGCAGTATTAAGTCACCGGGTAAGAAAAGACAAGAGAATGAGTAACATTAAAATTGTTGATGAATGATAAAAGAGTGGATGATACAATAAAACTATGAGGTATATCATAATTTTTGGACGTAGGGAAGCACTGATGGTAATAAAGAGTAAAAGAGGTAAAGGATGAGAAAGAGAGATGTATTTTTCTTTAAAGATTAAAATCCATAGGAGTATGCTTTTTGCTTAAAACTTTACACATCTACATAGTTGTGACAATGGACTCTTCAGACAGAGACGCTTATGTCTATTCACAGATATTTGATATTATTAATACAATATTGTATCTCCCTTGCTATACAACTTTACTTTGAAGATTTTGATTTGTAGTAAAATTGGACTAAATTTATTGATTAATGAATCTTAGATTATTACAAGAATATTGTAAATTTCAGGACCCTGAATCTGTGCTGGCTTCCTTTCGTGAGGAATGGCAACGTGAACTGGAAGGTGCTCAGGTCCAAAAAGGCCTTTGCAATGTGTCTATGCAATCATCTCCTTCAAAGGAGGCCACTCAAGGTTCCTCCAGCCATAATAAAGGAGCTCTGAAAGCTGTGCAGAGTGCTCCTACGGACAATGGTAGTGATAGTGGTGGTGGCATCATTAATGAAGGTGGTGAGGGAGATAGTGAAGGCTATGATGGTGTTTCTAATGTTGAGAACAGTACTCCAATGGAAGATGTTACATCAGATGTTGAAGCAAAGGTGACTCTTATTAAGTAAAATCAATTTATTTCATTTTATTTTAGACTAAAAATCCTGAAGTAATCCATCCTTCTTCATGCAGGCTAACGTACACACACACACACACACACACACACACACACACACACACACACACACCGCCCCACTTGAACCCTGTATAATACAACTAGGTAAATACACACACACACATCAATAATTGTTAGGAAATTGTGGTACCATTATCAAATCACCTTAAGGAATACCAAGCATTACACATAGCTCAATTTTTATTCTTTACTGAAAGGTTATTTGTGCATAACGGTTATGAAAATTATTCAATGATGAAATACCTGAATATGATGTTATATAAATAAAATAAGTCCGTAATGTGTTCTGTAAACATATTATTCAATAGGATAGATATTACATGTAATGCTAAATTAAAACTCCATTTTTAGGCTACAGAGCTGTTCAAAAAGGCTGTCGAGTTGGAACAAAGTGGACGACTGTATGAGGCCATCCAGTTCTACCGTCGAGCAATGACACTGGTGCCAGACATAGAATTCAGGGTCCATCATCAGAACATGCTTGAATGGAGTGATAGTAAGACATGCTTTACCTTTTCACCTTTTATTTGGTTGTTCAAATTATTTAGTGATTAATTTTTTTTCTATTACAGGTACCTCTTGTTTTACTCGAGAGATGCATTCTTGAAGAGGTCATGGACAACTAAACCAATGTAAATTGAATATATATATATATATATATATATATATATATATATATATATATATATATATATATATATATATATATATATATATATATATATATATTATACACCTTTTTTATTCATGTTTGTTTTTAATTTACACGAGGTCCAAAATCCCCCCAAAATTTAATTTACATTTCCTTGGAAAATCTATGCTATGTAGATCAGAAAAATGCTACATAATGTGAATGCTGTTTTCTTCTATTCAGACTACCAGCCACAAGGGGAAGGCGAGGATGCAACTTCAGAAGATGAATTGGACCAAGAGGAGATTCAAGACCTTGTATTCAGATTCCAGGCATTGGCATCTTCCTCTCAAGCTGTATGCATCCCCCAGTTTGACCAGGAGGTATGCAGAAGTGTAGTCAGTTTTGCTTTTCTTCTCTTCCAGAAGCCTCACTAATTTTTATTATTAGATATGGATTTTCTATTCTTTTGCTTAGAAAGTGGTATTGTTTTATTTCATCACATTATAGTGACTTGATCAAAGCACTCGGTATCTTTTAGTCAAGTTTCGTAGTAAAGTATTAGTAACACAATATTGAGGTACTTACATTAATTTTCCAGGCACCACATATTTCTTGTCTGCCTCCTGAGATGCTGGAGCGCATTATGCACTGGGTAGTTGGAAGTGATCTGGATATGAGGTCACTGGAACAGGTGTCTCGGGTATGTCAAGGCTTCTACCTGGTGGCCAGGAACCCTGAACTGTGGCACAAAGCTTGTCTCAGGTGAGTTTTGTGCTCTATATTGGTGTCTATCCACATATTTTTCTTTAAGAGATGTTGATGGGAATCAACATATTTTAATTTGAATATTTGTGGGGGACACATGGGCATAGAATCCCCTGAAATACAAGTTTGGCCTTGGCCTCATTATTTTTGGGTGACCAATATGACTCTTACAAATTTGTAAGAGATGTTAGACATTTTTTAGTCAGTACAAGCCAAGTGGCTTAAAATTACAGTAAGTTGCTTTAATCTAATAATTAGGTCTAGAAAAACATGTTAAAAGTTTTCCAACTTTAATGATTTTAGAGGCACAAAATTTGAAACTAAAGTGGAAATTTTTTTGTTAGAATTTGGGGCCTGAGTTGTGGAGTTCCTGGAGCTTATGGATCTTGGCGGAACATGTTCATTCAACGGCCACACCCACGTTATAATGGATGCTACATCTCCCGTACCACCTACTTCAGGTCTGGAGAGAGTAGCTTCCAAGACCAGAACTACCAACCATGGCATCTGGTTCAGTATTACCGTTATCTAAGGTGAGATTGTAAGCATACAAGTCTAGGAGCTTTTTTATGCAACTATGTAAAATACAACTTTTTCTATACAGAGGGTGCAGTATGAAAGAAATTACTCAGTGGCTGATTATTTGCTTATGATGTTATTTTAGACATATGCATAAGAAAAGTAGTATAGAAGAAATAAGATTTAAAGATATTAATGTAGAAGTCCATTTTCATCAGGGTTGATGGCCTTTTTCATAACTTCAAGAAGCCCATGGCAAAATAATTAGAATTGCTTTACATCTGGTCATTTATTCATAGATTAGAGATTACTCGAGTATAACAGAGTAGATTAATTTCATTAATACAATATAAAGTTTATAGTATAGATCATCATGGGATCAGAAATGTCTGAGTGAAATTTTGAGTGCTGATAGAAAGACATTGATGGCTACAAGTCATCCATCTAAAAGTCTTCAGATGCCATATTGTAAACACCCTTTTTGTTCACTTTTATCATCTCCATGCACCTTACAACAAATAACATATCACAGCAAAGAATTAGTGGAACCCCACCATTCATCCCAGTCTCTGATCATACAACTTATCATTCATCCAATTTGTTTACATAAAGTTCAACTCATCATTCGTATATTTGCCCCACAATTCAGACTGTCACTGTGTTACTGGCCATGCTATGCAGTAACTTCAGGTTGGTCTCATGCTTGCTAGGCTTAAAATATTCTAAAGATTTAAATCTGTTATCATGCGAGTCTGGAGCATATTACAGGTACCTCTCAATTTATATGAGAGATACATTCTTGAAGAGGTCACAAAAAAACAAGAATAACATAAATCAAACATTATAAGGAGCACCAAAATTTACTTTTGAAATTGAGAAATTATCCAGGCTTCAGACCTGTCCACTCAGTAGGTGGTGGGCAATCAGCTGGTGGCAGTGTTGTACATTGTTTCTTGTTGTTCTGCTTACAGATGGCAGCACTGATAAGTGATTTCTCATTGACTTGGTGGAAACAAAAAGTGTTTGGTATGTTTATATAGTGGGATTCTTTCTTTTCTTTCCATAGTCTCTGAAATTTGCTGAGGTTAGAGTTGAGACATTTTTATTGACTGGTTCCAGCAACACACAATTTCTTCTGTCTCCAACTCTGACTTCACAGCACTTTGTTTTTTGGCCATTTGCCATCATAAGAAATAAAACAAAGAATCAGGAGCAGCCAATTTACTTTTGTGTGCTAGACTATGAGAATTAACATACAATTTAACATGAAATTATTGATAATTTAGAAATCGTTTTAAAAAACTATTCTATGATTTTAGGTTTTTTCCTGATGGTATCATCAGTATGTTGACTACTGCTGATGAACCTCATGTGGTGGTATCTCAGCTACGCACCCGGGATGTACGGAATCCTCAGGTCAGTTTGAACTATTTCATCATTCTGCACTATCTTAACCTGTACAGCGCCAACAGCAATGTATGCCCGGCTATTCATGACTTACTTCCATATAGGGTGGTCAGCATTCAGTTTCAAGCAAGTCTGTTTAACCTGACTCTTGTGTCATTTCACTACCTCCCAAGTATTACCACACTGATCCATAAAAGTGAGTGATCTGTGATAAGTCAGCATGTTGAATGTATGTTGCTCCAGGCATGACAGTGAAATTGATCACATACTGGACAGTACAGTGTCAACATTAGTGAGTGGATGGTTTGTGGATAGTGATGCGTCACTATCCTCATCCGATTCAAATGATAAGATTTATAGGCCCTATAGGAAGACTGAATTTTCTGCTTATGGGAAAGGGCAAATGGCAATGCAAGGGAAAATAATTCTCTCACTCAATATTGGTGATGGTGATGATGGCATACAGGTAATTAATAGTGCAAAATCATGGGTTTTTTTTGCTGTCTTTCAAAAAATTAAATCTTGCTAACTTCTAGGCACCTGCAACCCATTTTGTGGGGTTTAAATATTTTTTTCATTCCCCAAATGGAAAAATGAATAAATAAATAGAATTGTGGCACCCACTATGGGTTAAATATTAATTGTTCTTTTTCTGATAATTAGATTCATGGACTGTGGAATAAATAATTGTGGATTATTTTGGTCATGTTTGTCATTAATACTATGACAATCACTTCTTTACTGATGCCCCTCATATCAAAGCCTGTATATACTGATATATTCATTGACCAAGGAAGTAAGTTTATTTTACAATTGACCATTTCTTCTATTTGGGATGACAGTTGAGAAGAGTGAGCAAAGACATACCTACCTAAGATAATTGGAAAGATAAAACATTTCTTGTATTATATTTCAGGTGCTACAGGGACACTACTGCATCCTGGGCTCCAGTTTATCTCTGGTATTGAAGAGACGGTCTCGTGAAAGGCAGATGAACAGGAGGAAGGGCCGTAGATACAGAGGAGGAACTACTGATGTAGCAGAAACCATCTTTCAGATCGTGAGTTTACTTGAGTTTTGTTTGTGTGTGTGTGTGTGTGAGGAGAGGAGCTAAGAACATGAAAAATGTGGAAGAAAAATCCTGTTTTATCAACTTTACTTGAAGGAAAGCAGGAAGACTTCCTAAATCCAGTTTTAGACTCAACCAAGGAGGCAAATTTTGAGAGCCTATGTAGTTAATTATGTGTGTTTGTACATTACAAACAAAAACTCACATTAAGTGATAAGACAACAATCCAGATTTGAGGACAAACATACAAATGAAGGGTGGAATTTAATGTGAACAAGTTGCACCATTAATGGGGTTTCACTGTAATTACCTACATGTGCCTCCATATCATAACAATCATGTTCTTTGTTGCATGCTCTCACAATCCTATTCAACATACTGTGCTTCCTGCTATCCTTCCTAATTGCACTATCACCTTCCACTGTCATGTACACTAACACTACTACTGACTCCATTCTTCATGTAGTCTTCTACGAGGTCCAAAATCCAGATAACTTTTTGATTCACGTTTTTTACTAATACTCAATATTTCATTGAGTGGCCACCAGGTGTCTCACACGAGTTCCTGTTCATCAACCAAACAAGTCATAGACACTCACACACACATGCATCCATACATCATATATATATATATATATATATATATATATATATATATATATATATATATATATATATATATATATATATATATATTCTCTTTTGTGCAGACGAGGTTAGGTTAGGTTATGATGACAACAATGATAACCGAACCAATTGGTCATACATATTTACAATAACATTTTAGTTGTAGGAACATATGTCACCTCATATAATGGAAGTGTATGGGAAAAAATGGCTCTATTTACAAATTTGATTTACAAATGGTTTTCTAGTAATATAACTCGTTTGCAAATCAGAGGATTGGTGTGTGTGTGTGTGTGTGTATATATATATATATATATATATATATATATATATATATATATATATATATATATATATATATATATATATATATAAATGCACTGTGCGCATGTGTTTTTTCGGATTTTGGACCTCACATAAATTTTAAGATGTATAAAGCATACTCGTGTAAAAGAAGAGGTGAGGTACCTGTGTATGTATATTGTATGCAAGCGTGTGTTTATGTAACTATTCTTGTTTGGGTAGCGCAAAGGAACTCGTGTGACATATGTTGGCCACTCAGTGAAATACTGAATGTAAATGAAAAAAAAAAAATTAACAATTTGTTTGGAATTTGGACCTTGCATAAATCCAAAAACATGTAAAACAAACTGTATCACCATATGGGACAGATATCACATTATTCAAAAAGACATCCTTTGAATATGAAAACTCCTTTCAAAATTATTACAATGACTAAGAAAACCTAATAATTCTGTAGTATGAATCTTGTTGATTGATTTTTCTGCTCCTCAACAGGAATATGAAATTCGACCTGTCAAGGAACACTTGCACTGGCAGTTGGTGTGGCGAACATACACGATCATCTCTATCTACTTTGATGACAAGCAGAACCTCTCACAGATTGATGTTAGTGATGCTAGCAAATTTCCACCTTTGCTTTTCTCCAGAGTTAAGAGCTATTCTATGACATG
>CM035196.1:14027781-14042781 GCA_020233015.1 Callinectes sapidus | reverse complement strand
CATTCCATAGCATGTAAAGAATGCCTTAAAACAATATGCACTTATTTTATTCCTCTCAAAAGTAGCAGTATGCCCAATCTGTAACTATTAGTGTGTCTATAATAGAAAGATAACACCTTTGAAAACTCATAGTTAAGGTGACATACTCTTGTGCAGGTGTGACTGTTTAGAAATGAGAACATTGTGCCATTTATTGAGATATACATGAGACATTCCTAAAGAGTTTTTGTATAGGAATACCAGATAATTAACAAATGTCAGAGCAAATTCAAATTATTTGCTGCTTGGTAGGCATACCTAGTGGAAAAGTACAAATAAGTAAGCCCAGTTGCACACACAAGGTGTATTATTATAACAATGATTGCCTGTAATGTCCTTCAGCTAATGATAGGCAATAAGCTTTCATTATTCAGAATCTGAAAAAAGTTCAGTGTTCTAGATGTATGCTATCAAAAAAATAAATCAGGAACTTTTAAAACTTTGATGTTGGCAGTGCATTTAATGTATTATTAAATTATTGATTTAATCTATGAAGTGATAAATATCGCTAAGATTAAGTATATATAAAATTCTGATTAGCAAAAAATATAATTTACCTATTATTTGTGACTTAGATTTTTAATTTTTTTATTCATTTTCATTTTTTTTCTTTATATATATATATATATATATATATATATATATATATATATATATATATATATATATATATATATATATATATATATATATATTGTCTGTACTTTTCTGAACAGGTTCCTGGAATCAAAATTTTATTTAACACTAGGATTTTGTCTTAAGTGTCATGTGTATGAATACAATAACACATTAATTACAACCACTGTTTATATAATTTTCCTTGTCTGTCAAATTGTGTTTCCACAAAAGTGATCCTCTTCCTCCCAAAACACGCCATATTACTTAATATACTTATATACAGGTGTCTCCCATTATACGATATTCCACTTTTATGGCTTTTACAATATCTTTAGCACACATTCATTCAATCTGCACCAACTACAGTGAACCCCCAATCTTTATTTAAGAGTTCAGTTATCAACCTTTTCGTTTTTACACAGTTTGGCATTGCAACCTACCTTTTTATTCGACTAAATGGGAAATCCCACTACACATTGTTTTTCTTCTTCCTATCACTACCCCAAGACACCACCTCTCAGTGCTCCTCCATAACCACCAGACTACCTCATCTCACTGTTACTCTCACTTCAAGATTTCTTTCTCTTTTCCCTTCTTTCACTCTAAGCTTAAAGACTCCCTACTCCTCTTCCCAATACTCCCCTTCAAGATTTTTTCCCGAAATCTAATCTCACTGCTAAAAGACTGAAGACCTCTCTCACTTCACTTTGTCATGATCTTTTCTCGCACTCCTATTCTTACTAAACCAGGAAAAGTCAAGTCTCATTAACAATATCTAAACCTTCTCCACAATGCAAACAAAAATCTACTTACTAGACTTTTAATACAACCAAACTTTGTTTACTCAAATACTTGCCTAGTGTGGTGGGGAATGTGACACCCATACATACGTCAGGGGCAGCTGGTACTTACTGTCCTCCTCCATGCTGCCACATACCCTCTGTACCTCTGTAGCCTTCCATGTTGTCTCGCATTCCATCTCTGGAGTGGAAGGAAATGAGTTAGGAGAGTAATGGATGGTGCAGAATCTGGAATTGGATGGTTTATATGTGGCGATGATGATGGAAGTGTCTTATGATGTACGAGATACTATGGAAGGAATACATCAAGTGAGGGTCCTTGGAAAGGAGGAGAGAGGTATTATATAAGTTTCCATAGAGACAACTAACTAATGTATATAATATGTATGAACCCCAAAAATAAATCAATAAAAATGGATACCAATATAAAAACCTACATATTTCTTAACCGAACATCTTGCTGACTTCAAAACAGCCTCCTAAATTAACTAGTACGATAAAATGAACTTGCTATGACACACTAAACCCAGCAAAACTTAATGTAATGTTAAGGGTGGACCAGTGTTACACATGGCCCTCCTTCCTTCTCTTCCCTGGCTATCATCACCAAGGTCCTCAGGTAGGTAGAGTAGGGAAAGGTCTTTGAAGGTGTCCATTCATTTGGCAGCCCCCACCACCATCCCCAGCGAGGAGACCTGAGGAGAACTTGAAAGTGGTGGTGATGATAATCAGAAGGGTGATGAGGTGGTGGAAGAAAGCAGGAAGATGATAAGTCAGTTAAATGAAAGCAGGAAGAATTTTTGACAAGTTCAGATGAACGATAAAGAAGAGAAAAAAGAAAACAAAGACCACAAGATGGAAAAGGAGATGAAGAGGAAAGACAATTTGATCAGTAAAAGTAAAAGAAGAGAGATACAGCACAGAGAAAAGCAAAAAAATAAGGAATAATATTAAAATGTTATCATGAAAATATCATCTTGACTTAGGCAAAAGTAGTGGTTTACTATACTTGCATATAACATTTTATCTTGTAAATACTTGCTCCATATATTAAAATTGCACAAAGAAGAGCGCGCGCGCGCGCACGCACACACACACACACACACACACACACACACACACACACACACACACACACACACACACACACACACACAAATAATGCATACAATTTGAAACAAAATAGGCGGATGAGATTTCCGCACTCGACCTCTCACCCGAGTTGATGGGGCAGACACTTACCGGCGGCGTGAGGCAATAGTGCGGCCACCACTCAGATCTTCTTCCTCACGAGGACATACCCAACGCAAGGCTAAATATCCAAGTGAGATACTAGATACCTATATCTACCTTCCTGCCTTCTTATGTGAACGATATGAATTTCAAGGTTGTCTAAAGTCCATTGCCTCGCCCACCACTTGCACTACATTCTTCTCTCTCTCTCATTTGCCTACTTTACTCATGATGAAGCAGAGAGAGAGAGAGAGAGAGAGAGAGAGAGAGAGAGAGAGAGCAATTTGAGTACCGCGATGTTATCTTGGTCAATATATCAACAAATAAGTGAGAGAAGCTTGAACCGGACACAGAACCAACCTTACTGATCCTTTTGGCTACCCGGATCAGCTGACTGTGGCTGATGGGATGAGGAGCGATGGTATCCAGGCGCGAATTCTATTATGCAAAGATAAACAAATAGTAGAGAATTTAGGTAATGTTATAAATGGGACCTCAGAATCTTGTAATTTGTTAAAGGTGTAGCTGGGGATGTCTCGTTTGTGGATACATCAGCGAGGACGACTGAGAGCTGCAGGAGGATGAGGTTACTATTGAGTTATCTAAATACTGCATAGTGAGCGTAAATAGCAAAGAATAAGTGACCAAGTGGTGAGAAAAATAATAATAATTGGATGTTCTGCAAACAAAGGAAGAGTGGTATGCAATCAAACTTGACTATAATACATTTGACTTTATCTTTTGATGGTTTGCTCCCGGACCTCGCTATAAAAAAATAAACGACTGTTGAAGATTCAAATTCCTCTCCTGTCCACAAATTCAGGATAGGATGAAGGTAACCGAGTAACCTTCTGGGATTCCCAAACTTTTTTTTTTCTTCTGATCATCGAAGTGAAATTAATATCAAATCTTTTTTCCACTTATAAACCTATCTCGGAATACTATCTCAATGTTCTAAATCTTCTGACGACAAGAACTATAACATGGCACTTACGTACTTGATTTCTGACGCGTTTTCTGTGTGGCTTTGAGATTCCCGAGAAATATGCATTCCTTATAAATTATGTGCTAGGTGATTGATGGCAGGAATGACCAAAGTGAATCGAGATCCCAGGAGAGGCGGTTCTTCATTCAACGTGGAACGCATGTAGTTATTATCGCAAAAGTGGGTACTTGTTTGCACGTCCGTGTGTTAAGCTATGGAATGAATGCGGACAAAGCTTTGGCCTACTTGAGGCAGCGTCAAAACCGTAATCTGAGGAGCCTCATCCGGGAGCAGATGGCGCGTGCCTACCTCCTCTCACTTTCCGCCGAACCTCATTTCCACAGATATATCTGCATCATGAGTTATGATTTTGTTCCTTCGCTTCTTCGAGGAGACATGAGAAAAGTGAATGGAGAGAAAATATACATCGTGGAGGAACTAGCTTGATAAGATATTGTCGCCAGTTACTTCATGGAGAGCGGTACGTTTATATTCACAAACCCAATAAGCGAAATTGTATTAACCATGAAAAAAAACCCATTACATATTGAAAGACTTAGTGAGATTAAACATGGAGTTGCTCAATAGAAAACCCAAACTCTCTAGTTTTCAGTGCTGGCCGGCTGGTTAATTTAGAAGAGGGTTAGTATCGTCTTGCGGTAGAGTAGTCGTCTAAAAACACTATTACGATGTATCTATTGATTTACCATGTTTTCAATCCTTTCATTACTCTTCTTTTTATTTTACTACGGTATTTCTTTATAGTTACTCGAGTCTATACGACTAACAGAGCAAAATAAAGAATAGTAGCCTGGTGTACCCAGCTCTCTCATATTTAAGGGACAATGTCACTAAACCTAAACACACATCTCACCTCGCCTCTGCAGACTGAAAATAGCCAATGCCCATTTGCTAACATCGGTAGGTCTATGACGCCGAAAATGTCTACACAGAATAATCTCATAATAGGACTTGGATATCCAAGTAATAAAAATTATTTCACCTACGGGGCTCATGTCTGTTATATTTTTTCAAGAATATATTGTTTGACAGGCAAGAGGAGTAATTATTTGATGCGACGATTTTAATAGCTTGTGCATAAAAACAGACCTACTGAATCCCCCCTCCCCCCTGGCGCAACACCCTTCGCCACCTGGAGGACAAACCCGATAAGTAGTGCAATGACCCGTTCGCAAATTCCTTCATGTATACCTCCACCCGGAGAAACTGAGGACATAGGGGATAGCGCGGCACTTGCCATCAAAGTTTAACGAATTTTTCCCATGGTGAAATTTTCTGGTCGTTTTCAATCTTAAGGCTTTGAAGGCTAATATCACATGACTTAGGTAGTGCAAACCCCCACCACTACTCTAGTAATACACCAAACACCCCATCAAGAGACTACGTTTCTAGACCGACATGTGTGAGTGGAACTACAATTCATTGTTAGTTTCTAGTGCAGATTCTACTTCACCAGTCAACCTCTCAATCACGCTCCACATAATCATATTACTAATACATCTTTCATAAACACTTCCACATTGCACATACATACACACAGGGCTAAAAGTAAAAGGCACTTATCTTTCTTGGTCTTTTTTATTCAATACAACATGACATCAGGTCCTCAAATTACTAATTGCGTCCTGGTGGTGGGGTGAAGTGGCCCGGCCCGCCACCACCACCCAGCACCGCCAGTGATCCTCGCCCCGCCCCCACCACCACCTGGCCGGCCGGACGCCCCCAGCACCCCACACATCATGCCGGGGAGCAGGAGAAAAGGACGATAATTGCTTCACACCCAGCGTTCGTTGGATGTCTGATAAGATTGATCACTGCCATTAGGACTGAGAAACCATGGCGGCTCCCAATTTGACTTATAGCACTGTTCGAGCAGCCATGACCTCCAACCATGCCATTGTGGTGGGAGCTCAAGGGTGGGAGCATGAGGGTGCACTGGTTGAAAAGAAAAGTGTGACAGGCTCGACCACGATATTAATAAGAGGATCACTCTGGTGGTGATGGGCGGGGCGACACCACCCACATGTAGCATCACACTGCAGGCGGTGCTGCTGGGTGGTGGTGGGGAACTTCTTGCGGCTCCGGGTCTCACCAGCTGAGAGGGTCTGGGGGGCGCGGGGGGCGGCGAGGAGAGCCGTGGAGGCAGCAGTGGGTGGTGACGGGTGGGGAGGCAGCAGCAGAGACTACCACTACCTCTTGACCCAGCCTCCCTCTCCCCCTTCCCCAAACAGGGGTGGTCCAACTCTCCTCGGGGCTCCCCGCTCACCTTACAACCACACTAAAACAAGATGGGCGAGGCAGCCATCTGAACGCGCCACACCCCTCACAAACATAGCAGCATAAAGGAATGTTCATCGCGAAGCGGAGTTTGGTCGCGTGTCACATTGTTGATACAGATACACAACAGAACTACCGCCACGCACCACCAATAAAAAGGTTCCCCCAAATGAATCTAAAATAGCCTGCAGGGAAAGTGCCGTGTCCTATCTACAATCCCAAGCTTAAGCCGGGATGGACAGGATTTGGCCACCCTGGGTGCTGAGAACACAACACAAGCATGACTACACACCTTCCGTCAACTGATGAGACCCAGATAAGCTTCAAAAACCAACAATGCCACATTGGCTAAAAAGAATAAGGAAAATAATATTCTAAGTGACATGAAAAAAGAGTAGTTTACTTTAAAGAATAGTATTTTCCTACACAATAATATAACCATCAATGAGCATGGTGTATTGTAATCAAAACATCAGACTGGTCAGGCTCACTGGCAGGACGCAGTGGCATCTTAACAGTGTCAAACAATGCGGGAGGTGGGAAGAAAAATTAATGATGTGCCTTACATTAGTATTATGTAGTACAAGAGTAAATTTTCAACTTCATTTTTGTTTTTGCAATATGTATACATTTCCTATTCCTTTAAGAAAACTGACAAAGACACAGCTAACAAGAAGTATATGATACGGAAATGTATCAACCCCATTCAACCAACACAAAGTACAGCTCACCCTCTCCATCCCCATCACTGTATCAGACAAACAATATAAAATGGTCACCATGAGTGAACTTTCAATAAAATATAAAGAAAGAGGAATTCAATCAGGGTCCACAACATGGCCACCGCCGACCCAGGGTAGGTGGCATTGGTTCCTCCTTCCATCATTTCACAAACAAATTGAACTAAATAAAAATAATTTCCTAAGTTTATAAAAAGAACAAACTAGCTTTCCGCTTTCAATCAGGACAAGACTTGTCGTAAAATAAGAGAAAGAGCTCGGTGATGTTGAGACTGGCAGGGTGGCAGACCCCCAAGGTGTTAGGATGAGGTACCAGGGACAGGCCTGGCCCTCCTGCTACACTGGACACACCAGGTAAGTGATGTATCTCCCAGGAAGTGCAAATACTGGTAGCAGTGGAGTGTAAAGCTGGTTACTCCCTCGAGCAGCAACCCCAGCACACCAACCTTGGCATCAAGGAGCAGCTGTGCTGGGCTGGTGGTGTGTCTACAGCACCACCACAAACCTGCCCTCTTAATTCCAAACACTGTACTACTGAAGTAATTATGTATAATAAACGACTTATACATGAGAGCATTTTCTGGAGGGCCGGCCACCCGAAGCGTGTCCCTTGAACAACAACCCATCTTGATAAACTGCGCTACCACTACGGGGCGACAACAGCCCTTTTTATAGGCGCCTCCACACCCCTCCACGCCCATACCTCCAGTAGAGGGCGAGGGGTCATCGCTGCTACAAGACTAAATGATGGAAGTAGTTCTGATGGAGGCTGTATGGATAGCAGCTTAGGTAGTAGTAATAGTGGTGGTAATGGAAAGTTGTTGGTAATTGCAGTGGCGGTGGTGGCGGCGGCGGCATGATGGTGGTGGTGGTTGTCGTCGTAGTTTCCGACGCTAGCGCTTCAGAGCCAGATAGTACATGAAGGCAATACGAGATTTTAGCAAGAGACAGTATCGTGACGTTTATTATTAATATTATAATGGGTTTTAGCAGTTCCTTTAACAAGATAAATTGGAAAGCAGAAAAAACTGTTCGTTTGAAATTTGTTTACAATATTAGTGGGCGCGATCACTTCACTTTGATGTCATCATTGTGACGAACTCTGCAAAAGGAAAGCATAGAAAAGACATGTTAGACACCAACCAATGACCTATTCTTTGCAGTTATGCTCCTGTAACAACACAATGTGCCATGAACATTAAGCAGTTAATAAACCTTCTTAAAACTTCTTGAAAAGCATGTCTATTCATCATACTTTATTTTTCCATGATTCTTATAATCAATGCATCACAATATAGTGAAAGCAATCCATATCCTTATCCCCCATTTCTGACTTTATTAACTGATCATAAAACTAATACAGTTTTCTTTTGCCTTTTCCCTAGAACATCAATTATACTTCTACATCACACTACTACAAACACCAGGTGAAATATATCCAGATTTGGTCATACTTTTTAAATGTACAAATCACATTTTATCTGCTTTTTATACTAGTAAAAATCAAAACAAATACAGGAGCAGAACAGCTTTGCACACCATTTAAAACAACACATACTGGAGTGAGGACATCAGGATTCAAGAGCCCCTAATCATGATTACTGTGTGTAATATATATATATATATATATATATATATATATATATATATATATATATATATATATATATATATATATATATATATATATATATATATATACTGTATCTGCATATGTGTGTGTGTGTGTGTGTGTGTGTGTGTGTGTGTGTGTGTGTGTGTGTGTGTGTGTGTGTAGTATTGAATAAGAAATTGTGTTCAAGGATATTAATTCAGAGACATTTCAGGCATCACAGAAAATTAGGAAATGCAATGCATTATAGCAAATGAGAATGCACAAAAGAACAAAGCAGTAGGTTAATTTTTGGAAATTAAAAAGCCACAATCAATCTAAGTACATCCACTACTTCTTATCAAAGAAGCCAACATTACTAAAATAATGTTGGTTTTTCTAAGCATTAATGGCTTTTTGGTTCACATAGCAATAGAAGGTCACATACACACATTCACACACATACACATACACATACACACAATCAACTGGCAAATAACTAACAGGTGAGGCTAATGTTAGGAAGGTGAGTCACGGGCGAAGGGAGTTCACACGCCGAGGCACTAACGTGAGGTCATCATTCTCACAAATTCTGCAAAGAAAAGAAGCAAAACGGCTACTCATGCACAACACTTACAAAAAACAACAGGTAAAATAAAAAATGCTCTACCTTACCATCCAGCTCTTGTGGTATTACTGGTGAAGAAACTGAAGAACTATTTAAAGGGCAAGTTCCATGCAAACAAAACTAAAAAAAATGTAAATAAATGACTGTAGCTATAACTACAGGTGTATAGCAATTATATACACATATCCATGCACTACAATGGTCTACATGGGCCATGCAAGTCAGTACTAAGGCCATGCAAAGCTATGTATTGCAGTCCAATTCCACATCCTATGTGATTCAATCAGATCAACATTTTCATAATGGCTCGTTATCACAACTATCACTGTATGCAATCATAATCATCACACAAGAACAAGAACTCTTCTCATTAAAGGTTCAAATGTGATCAATATACAAACTAAAAATAAGTAGTTCAAAATCTAAAATCACATTTAACCTACTTCCATATGTTATGGAGTATTGGATATCTAATAATTGACAAGTGAGCCCAGAAGCTTTAAAAAGTATTAAATAAATACAATGCAGAATTAAGCAACGCTCATCATTCATCTACTAATTAATAATTTCAGAAATGGTCATTTCACTTCAATACAAACATATCTTGTCACAAATACGACCCCCCCCTAAGAAAAAAATCTCTTATACCACTATAACAACCTCCAATCTCCTTGAGCCCTCACAAGTAACTCTTTATCTACAATGAATTGGCTGCAATAAAAGCTTTGACAAAATGCCAGCGTGAACACAAATAAGATAAGCAATGCCAGGAATGGCCATACCAAGGCCTACCGAAAGAGGGGAAATGGGAATGGGCAAAATAGTACTTACCTTCATAGTTGACCTGACCATCACCGTCAATATCAGCTTCCCTGATCATTTCATCAACCTCTTCATCAGTAAGTTTCTCTCCCAGGTTGGTCATCACATGCCTAAATACAAAAAGAATAAATGAAAAAATTAAGTACACATACATAATTTGTTTGTGTAACGCCACACTACACAATTACAAAACTACTGCAATTTAGCGTGAGAAACACTTGGGACTGAGGATGAATGGTGACATCATCCTTGGTCACATCCCATCACCAAGTCACAGCGCCCTTACCTAAGCTCAGCCGCGGAGATGAAGCCGTTGCCGTCCTTATCAAACACTCGGAAGGCTTCCCTGATCTCTTCCTCAGAATCAGTATCTTTCATTTTACGCGCCATCATAGTGAGGAACTCAGGGAAATCGATAGTTCCGTTACCTGCAAAACAAAAAATTACGTTATTATCAAACATTATTAATGAAGAAGCAACCACTGAACCTTTATGATGTTAGCTTATACTATTACCTTCATTGTCAACTAACTATTATAATCCGTTGCAAGTTTAAGATGCATTCCCTCCATCTTTTTTCTCTTTATTCCGTTAGACTTCCTAAGTGTAAGTACATAAGATGCGAGTTAAGATGTTACAGGCATTGTGAAATAGTGCCAAATAAAACTTGTTACAATGGAGGAGTCTAATACTGCATCGATGTCAAACAAGCAAACATTTTTCCCACGACAACCGATGGTTATATTTACACAGCGGCTGCGACCACTTGATGCGTCATCCTGCGTGGGTGGGTGGGTGGGTGGGGAGAATGGGGGACGAGTGGATGGAAGCTGATCCACTCACCGCAACCTACCTCTCCCCTACTTTTGTTACCAAATACATTATAACTAAGTACAACGAAGGGACAAAAAATTGTGGCATTATTAGGATTTCACTGAAGCCAATAGTATTTTAGAGGAGCTTGACAAGGAAGGAGACAACAGCATTATCAGGATAGGACGGCTGATTGCCTCTCGCTGCCTAAAAATCGTCCCCGTACCTAGCAGGAGGGGGAGGGGAGGGGAGGAAAGAAGCGTCGACAAGGAAGCACTTTACACTCCAAACCACTAATAAAACCAGTAGTTATATTTAGTTTGGAGTCACGTACTAGAACGTTAAATCAAGATCTCTTCAAATCCTAACTCTCTTTATTCAGGCCACATACAACGGAGAGAATGGGGAAAAACGAGAAGTCAAAGGCTGAGTGCCAGGCGGGACTGGTAACAGTGGCGACAGTGGTAACCGTAGCAGGGAGGAGGGTGGGGGGGAGAGTCTGGCA
The DNA here is from genome assembly GCA_020233015.1 of Callinectes sapidus. Taxonomy (NCBI): domain Eukaryota; kingdom Metazoa; phylum Arthropoda; class Malacostraca; order Decapoda; family Portunidae; genus Callinectes; species Callinectes sapidus. Next base: position 14,031,709 of record CM035196.1, on the reverse strand, counting down.
CCTCGTGGGGGCTGGCAGCAAAGGCAATGTCACCTGGCGGGGGACACAGCGGACGTTGGGGCACCACAACTTTTATTTCCGGATATTTAAGGAAGTCATAGTAATCGGTCCCACACGTGCTCAAAATAACACTACATTGAGGGTCACGCACCACTATTCTGATCCGTGTGTCCTCCTGATGGCCACTGCAGCATGTGGTTTTAGTTAACCATGGGGTAAAGTCACGTCAGTCAGCCAGACACCACACGACTTCATCTAGTGAGTCACTTTTGTAACAGGCTGATACACCCTATAGTACTTCCCTCTGACAAGTGAGAACATGCAGGTGAATGCCATACACTCCACGTTTTTAAGCCTCTCTAAACCCTGGGCTTCATGTCTGCTAACACCCAACTTCGTCTTCCCAGCTCACTCAGGAAGCACTTCGGCTACCTCAAGAGCTGCCCGAGACACCCTCCCCGGGTCCCTAACCTGGTGGCCGCCGCAGAGCTGCCAAGTGGAGCAGCGGCATTCACCGGCAACTCGTAATTCTGGCCGTCCCGGGTTTATATAGACTTGTCAGCGGTAGCAGCAACGGCGGGCAGCGGCACACCCCGAAAGCACTGACATCCTTCAAGTTGCTGTTGTCATCTATATTTCCTTCATGCACATCATTCATTGTCAGTAAGGACACAGGAATAAAGTATCTTCCTTCCTAACATTTCTCGCTGCAACTCCCTCCTCCCACCCATCAATGGTTGCTCGCCCCGTCCGGCGCCGGCGGCCTCTCAGGTTGCCAAGCTCCCACCCACCTGCTCGACTTGAGCGATTCCGATGTGCTAACATCCATCCTGCACTGAACATGGATGGCGCTGTCATGGGTGATCAAGGTAGAGTAGCACCGCCATTCGAAGCGAGTAGACACCCACACCACCATATACTCACCCATCGGGTGAGTGTAAGGTGGGCCGTGTGCCAGACTGTCGCCCACCCACACCAACACCACTAACCTTCTACACTCACAAGCCTATCACTACTCCACCTACTTTATCATTATGTTCCACTCCTTCCATACCTAATCCACACTCCACACTCATCACTCACACCAATAATTGCCTCATTACAATTTGCAGCACGTGCAACGCGATCATTCAACCCTTTCCCCATACAAAAGGTGCGGGGAAGGGGAACAAGTACATACGAAAAATATCAACTAATTATTTACTCAAACAATCAAGGCGAAGAAACAAAGCAATTGATCACATTACCGACACATCGCTACTAATCACTCTTGACCAAAGAACCACGCATGGCGCGACGGACCCTGTCACTCCAAGCGTGGGGGAGGGGCGTGGGAGGGACGCCGCAGGGGCACGTGTATTGGTAGTACCCCCGTCCCCATCCTCTTGGCACACACAGCCGCTGGGCTCACACTCATGTGGCTCACTGTCACGTTCTCTCAAGATACACATGAGCGAGTGATCACGAGGGAGCGATAAAAATCACTTCATGACATTTCCGTACTGTCAATAACTATGCATTAAACCATATTCCATTAAAAAGGAATACTTCAGCTTTACAAATCAAGAGTCCACACGGTGCCTTCTTTTCTGCTACAATGATGAGCCACAAGTCAGCATGGGAGGCACGAAACAAGGTTTTCTTCAATCGCAAATTCAGAAAGTATAAATTTCTATACAAACATGGCTACATTTGTAGTCTCGTAACTTTACATTCGAGGTCACCCAGAGTAACCTCCACCTATTCACAGCAGTGAGTCTCCTTGTACCCTCACGCGCAAGGCTTCAGCCTCTTCGGTATGAAAATTATCGTGCACACCATACTCTGACAGCCGACCAACCCACCACGTTGGGAAGTAGCATAGGCTGAACATTACGTAGTCTGTCCTGTCATCTGAAGTATTCCAATTACAACTGGATATCGCGGTACAGCTGTAGTTGCCGCAACATAGAACCTAATACCACTAATCTTTGTCATAATAGCAGTGCAGGAGGCAGATCTGCGTCACTCCTCATAACTCTTGACATCGAAGGAGAGCAAAGTCGCAACACGCGAATGAGCTGCACTTACTCCCTCCCAAAGCGCCACGTCGCAGCCAAACCCACAAAAACTCAACAGCCGAAAATAGCTCGGGTATTCTACACCGCACCGCTATTTCAGGTAAACGGTGGCCCATAGTTTACCTTCCCACAGAATTTCATGGCTCTTTAGCGATTGCATGAACACTAGAAAGCTGTTAGCAAAACAACTAAGTTTTTTGACCGACTTGTTTCACGCACATCAACCTCATCTCTCCGGGAGAGAACAACTAAACTACCCATATCAAAAATACTGTCTCAGGATTCTCCATCTATCTCGGGTGTCCGGTGCTTACAGACCCTAATACTTACCGTCGGCGTCCACCTCGTTGATCATGTCCTGAAGCTCTGCCTCGGTGGGGTTCTGGCCCAGGGAACGCATCACGGTGCCCAATTCCTTGGTGGTGATGGTGCCGTCACCGTCCTTATCGAACAAGGAGAAAGCCTCCTTGAACTCGGCAATCTGCTCCTCGGTCAGTTGGTCCGCCTGAGGGAAGAAGACAATACTGTATAGCATTCCTAAACGTATGCTACTTCAAGTTAAAATAAACGTGTTTCCTTACACAAACAGGTCCTTATCATCCTGGTGTTCCCCAAAGTAGATTCCGTCACAACGAAATCTCCAGAAGTATATACATCTGCTAGAGATACCTAGACCACCCAAAGCTCACCAGCGAGCAGCGCGCAGCCTGCCTGTGCTCACAATCAACGCACTAACAAAACATTCTCCGGGTGTGAATCATGTAACCCTGGCTGAGGCAAACCCATCATTTGTCAACGTCATCTGCCCACCACAGCACTACACAGCAGCGGGCGCAGGCTGCATGATCTGAAGGAAGGGAGGGGGTGGGGTGAGGGAAGGGATTGGTGGTGGCACCACACCACGGGTCCAGGAACGAAGAGGGGTATCCGGGAGGAAAGCGGGTGGAAAGGAGAGAGGGGAACTAGTCGATAACCGTCGTCGCAGCAGCTGGCTCCGGCTTATGCAGCGGCGCCCAGCCGCTCACAACCCTTCAACTTTAAAATCTACCAGTTGCACCACTCCTTCCTCGCTGTCACGAAGAGCTGCCACTCGTATTCCTACACTGGAAGAACCACCTTCCCTACAAACCACAACCAAACCAACTCTCTCCAACCGGCCATCCTGGTGATGATGCTTTGAACAAAGGCTGCCACGGACTACCAAAATGCCCTACTACTGATAATCAACTTTGTACTAAGATTAAATAGATATACTCAATCAACGAGACAAAGCTCAACACCACGGAGGAAAACTACAAGCCATAGGACGACGACGACGCCACCGCCACCACCTGAATACATCGTGTTCCTCTCATCAACGACCAATAACCGTCACTTTCCCCTTGTGACTGACGAAAGCCAACATGTTCACAACCTCACGCCTCGAAACTTGCCTACTGTTCTGCACAAAACACTGCCAACACTACAGCGCCACCATCTGCCCCTCCCCCAGCCCTACACCAAGTTTCCATATGTCGTAGTGTTGAGTGCAAGTATGTAGGCTCCGTGGCACAGAAACCAGACTGGGACGGACGCTTATTGATCCCGGCACTGGTAGCTACCTCCCGCCACCACCAGGGGAGCCGGAGGGGGCGAGTGGATGGCGAGGGGGTTGCTACACCCGTTTCACTTCCTAGAAGGATCGAGGCGTACCAGGCGGGAGCAAATCTGTCACCAACTTCACAGTGTTTGCATTTGTGTGTGTGTGTGTGTGTGTGTGTGTGTGTGTGTGTTAGAGAGAGAGAGAGAGAGAGAGAGAGAGAGAGAGAGAGAGAGAGAGAGAGAGAGAGAGAGAGAGAGAGAGAGAGAGAGAGAGAGAGAGAGAGAGA
>CM035196.1:14016246-14027681 GCA_020233015.1 Callinectes sapidus | reverse complement strand
GCCTTGTTGACTTATATAGCAGGAGTTTCTGTGTGTCTACCGTGTGTGTGTGTGTGTGTGTGTGTGTGTGTGTGTGTGTGTGTGTGTGTGTGTGTGTGTGTGTGTGTGATACTGTAATACTAGCTCTCTTTATATCTATAATTTTGAAGTGATTTTTTCGGATATTTTGAGGTGTGTGTGTGTGTGTGTGTGTGTGTGTGTGTGTGTGTGTGTGTGTGTGTAATACTGTTATATTGGCTCTCTCTCCATATCCATGTGGTGAGTGTAGTCTATATATTCTTGGTAGTATATGGCTAGTGAGGATATGATCGCCCTCTACCTACACAGATCGAAGCCTTCTGAGGCAGGGAGGTGGATGCACTTTTCGGGCAGATGAATTCTTTAAGAGTGAAATGGTCGAGAAGTGCAGCTGACACGCGCTTGACTTTAGCTTAGCTGAGTTCTGTGGGTGTGGGCATATGGGCAAGTTAGCTGCCTACTGCCAACTGTAACGCTCCCCATTAAAACTCAATGCTCCCCAAACTGTATCACATAGTCTAAATGCGGTCTGACCAACGCCCAATATAGCTTTAATACAACGGTAATTGTCACGAGAAAAAAAAAAGCATGCTGCTTGATAGCACCTGGTCACTTAAAAGAGATAACCACTGACAGGTTTTCCAAGTGGATTCCGAGGAGGACGGTTACCGTCTATTGGTGGCCAACTATTCAGGTGACGCAGGCGACGCGCTCTCGCACTATCATTCTGGTCGTCGCTTTTCCACCTATGATCGTGACCAGGTGAGGCAGTCTTCTCTTCAAGCGTGGTGTTGGGTTGTGATAGTCAGTCTTCGCATAGCTTGCCACTCAAAGATCTTGTACCTTTGGTTTGTGACCTCAGTTTATATAATTATATGTTATGAAGTTTTTTTTTTCTTTTGTATATAATTATTGTATATTTCACTTATTTCATCCAAATGTCTATGTCTGCAGGATAGGACCCGAAACAAAAGCTGTGCCCAGGACAAGGAGGGAGGCTGGTGGTTCGATGCCTGCTACTCTGCACACCCCAACGGCCGCTTCCCCACCACACTCGGGTCAGTATATACTTCTCTATTTTTCATGTCTGAAGAAATATTATAACGATCGAGGCGCGACAAGTCAACATCATCGAGTAAGAGGCGTATCTACATATTATTCACAGGAAAAATTAATTTGCATGCAACAAATGAATACTCTAGATTCAGAATGGTGGCATATGCTTGAATGAAATTAGTATACTGGAAGCTCTCTGCCTCTGTTTTTTTTTTTCTTTCTTTTTTTTTTTAGCATGGATTATCAACTATTCCAAAACTGAGCCTCATAGTTGTGAGAATACAATTCTCTCTCTCTCTCTCTCTCTCTCTCTCTCTCTCTCTCTCTCTCTCTCTCTCTCTCTCTCTCTCTCAATACCTGAATAAACATGCTTTTTTCAAGAATGATTCTAAGTTTATTTCACAGTTTTCAGATAAGTGTATCTAGTTAATAATTTATGTCTCTAAATCAGTTCCTTCTCAGTACAGAAGCTTTCATTGAAAAGTGGTTGGGAGAGAGTGGGAGAGTACGTGCGGTCTTTCTGAGTGAGAGATCGTATTTATTTTATTTCACAGGCGGACGGACAGCAAAAACATCCGTTGGTGGAAGTCTCGAGAACAGGTACTCGTCCTCACTTATATTGAAATGAAAATTCGTCGACGAGCCCCGCGTGATGGTACAGTGGTGAGGGGCGAGGATGCGACAGACTCAGATGGCGACCACCGTGACCAAGGCCTTAACCAAGACGATGATGACCATGTGTTATATTCCGAAGAGGAAGGGCTACTTCATGAGTCTGCTGGTGACTACCCGGCATATAACAACTATTCTGATCTAGAAAGCCGCTCGGACACCTTGCCGTGGGAACTGCAAGTTGACTAGTTTTCTTATCCTTTATCATCACTATTATCATTACTATAATTATTGCTACTACTACTACTACTACTACTACTACTACTACTACTACTACTACTACTACTACTACTACTATGTATCAATTTATCATTTTGCATCGCTTTAGTACTTGTATTCTAATAAACCATAAATGAATAATTTTCCAATCGTATAAATCATACCAAAAGTGCAAAATAATAAGTATATACTGTGATCTTTTTTTTTAATTTTTTTTTTTATTTATAAAACTATTGATTACGCAGTTTTCTGGAATATGAGGACAGGGTATAATAAGAATGTGAATATTACCTGATTACAGAATAAGATGTGATAAAACTGAAAGCGAGACTGTCCCAACTTAGTAGCAGAAGAAAACAACACAGTGCCCTCGGCGGGTGTGAGGGTACACTACGTCACAGTGTAAAGTAACTTATTCATACAGCAATGCACCTCAAGACATCCCAATAAGTGGAAATGTGGCGTGTAATTTATTCCGTCAACAGAGGTAAGATGTGTTGTCAATGTTTATAAGCTTTCAAATGAATGTTTCTCCCGAGGCCAGCGTGTAGCCGTGTCCAGTAGTGCCAGGCTGCTGAAGGCTCGACATTTCACCTTCACATCTCACTCTGTCGTGGCAAGTCCTTTCGTGGAATTTAGGTTCATTTAGCATTTCCAAGTTCTCAGGATATGGGTGAATTTCTCAACGGGACTTTAAACAGCACTGATTTTCTGATCCCTCTTACTACACTGCTAATAAACCAGAATACAAAAGTGTCAATAAAGTTTTAGTTCAAACCAATATGCTCTACCTGTGCCAACACCCAACCAAAGCTAAACTAGGCCAGATTTTGATATTCCCAAAAAAGTAATGGGCTAAATTTTGCTAAATTGGAAAAAAATTCTTAAAATACTGACAAAATCTAGTGTAAACTAACTAAACCTAATCCTAAATGAAACCTAACCTAACCTTACAATGGGGAGGTTTGAAATAAGGTTAGACAAGTTTATAGATGATGATGATGATTGGTAGAAGTAACTTTGTTCATATGGGGACAGCCCTAAGCATTTTGGATCATTAACCTGAATCAATAATAGTAGGGTATACTGGCATTAGTCAAATATGTGCATGTTTGTTGATAATGACACTGTGTTTTATGACATTCTGTAGATGTATTATAGAAAAAAGATCAAGGAACTTAATAGAGGGATGTTTTGCAGGTTTACGGAGTGTTCGTCCCAGTAAGTGCTGCTCCCAAGACTGCAGTGAGGAAGGCCCCAACAAATATCACAGCCACCACCACCTTCACAATGAAGTTTCAAAAGCAAAGGCAGCAACACTACAAAATTATTCTGCTGCTTCATGCAGAATTTCCTTAACAGTAAAAAAATATGACGACTGTCTGGGAGTTGTTGAGAGACTCCACACGGGATCATATGACAATAGGAGTCCAAGTACTGAAAGCAGAGGCAGTGGATGCTTTCACCCAAGGTGCCCTCCATGGCACTGGAAAATTCTTCAAGAAAATAACAAACTTGAGGAACCTTGCTCAGAAAAGGAAGAAAATAAAGAAAAAGAAAGCAGAAGAGACTGGGAAAAGACATGTCACTTTGAAGAATGGAAAGAAGTCTTGCAGTCATCTCCCACCCTTCATGCATTAGGATGGGTATGTATTGAGTGAGATGAAATATACTAGTCTCATGAAGATGAAAGTTTTACTTATTTAATGGTGGTAGGATACAAGTCAAGCTTGAAGTCATACATGTTCTTTTTGGAACAATAAAATCACTAGAATATGCTGTAGTACTGACATGTGTTGTTATGGAGGCTACACAAGCATTAAGTAGTGTTATGCAAAATAGGTTTTCAAATACTGCTCAAAGTAAATATGTAGCAATGTACAAATTCACAAAGTAGGGAATCTTAACAGTACTTTCTATATGTAGCATCAGGACAGTCAAAGCCAACTAAAGTTCTCTTAGATCTTAGTGATGGTAATGTATGAAAAAAGCAATCTATTGTGGCCCTCCTATTGTAAGTTTGATTCTTGATGAGAATACCTCTGATGGTGAATATATTCTGTCTTCTGACTGATTTTTCAGTGTTTTAAGAAGTTCCAAAGCTAGGTATTTCATTTACTCCCATGGTAATTATAAATATGTATATCTGCTTTACAGGGTTCAGCTGCAGCCCTCACTTGGTCTTTGTATCATGACTGGAATAAGCATCATCTATGTCCATACCAAATAAAAAGTGAACAACTGCAAACATCTCTTTATGGCAGTAGAAAGGATAATTCAGTTCCCAAGGATATTAAAAATGAAGATCAGAAAAATGAAAGGACACAGAATTACCATAAACCCTTCAAAGATATCTTTGCTTTCCATAGTAATATTAAAGTTTCTTCAGAATTTAATTCTGACAATTTCTACAAAGACTACTCAAAGGAGATATATGAAGTTCCAAACTTAGAATATAATTGTAATGATACGAACACTCATAAATTGAATATGGTGCCACATGGATGCTCATCTCAGGAAACAATTATACCTATATATTCCTTACAACAAAATTTTCTTGATATCACTAGAAAGGTTTTCAAGAATCAAGAAAATAATTTTGTAAAAGAAAAACACAAGCTGCAAGAAACCACAGATGAGAAATTTCATAGTACAATTAAGTTGCCATTTTTCCTTGAAGACAAATGGTTCAAAACACCAGATAAGACAGATGTTGGATGCATATCTGAATCAAATCAAAGCTTGCAGTCACAAACCTGCAATGGAAAGCCACAAATCCTTCAGAATCATTACAGTCAGAATGATAAAAGTAAAGTTATTCAGCTAGTCTCAGATATTTGCCCAGAAAGACCTCCAACAGAAGCTTCTAAGACAGAATTGTCAGCTGAAGAGGAGGATGTGAGTGATTATCATCAGTCCACAGCACAAAGTGAGCTTTGTAACAACTTGGATGAAGATGAAATAAAGATGCTTCAAGACAAGTTGCTTAAGGTGAGTAATAATTTTATGCCTACAAATTATTTACTAACAGTGATATGCAAACGTTTGTTTTAAAAAGTATAAAATGTTTGAAGCACCGATTTACTAAACTTACTTTTTTGACACAGATTGTGAAAACACACCATAAAGAACAATTGTTAGAAACACTAAAGGATGAAAATGCCTTACTTGACACCAAGCTTGAGGAGATGATTGTCTATTTCCAAGCTGGAGTGTTAGTGGGTGACTCTACGTCAGCCTTCAACTTGGCCCTCTGTTATCACATGGGGCGTGGCACCACACAGGACTTGGAAAAAGTAAAGTCAATGTCTGAGCTTTCTTCAATGCAACTATCTTCCTCAAATTCAAAATGTCTGATAAATAGTCTATATAATACTTAATACTACATATGCTTGGTATTAAGGAAAAAACTGTGTATAGTATGTCTGTGTACTCCTCAGGCACGTAAGTTATATGAAGTAGCATCAGCAGCAGGACATGGATGGGCCACCTACAACCTAGCAGTGATGCTGAATCAGGGTCTTGGAGGTCCTTTCCTACCTCAAAAAGCCCACACTCTGCTCCTACAAGCTGCTAAGATGGGTGTCAAAGAGGCTGTGGAAGCTCTTTTAAGACTGGAAGAAGAGGAAGACCCTCAGCAGACAGTTTCTGAAGAAGGTATTTACTGTATTATGGATATTAAAACTTTGGTCATTTTGAAAGCCACATAAGTTATTCTCACATGGTAAATATTTATTATAATTACTTTTACCAAAATACGAAATAGAGGTTTTCTAATGATCAATGGAAAGAGGTAAGATATTTTCATGTTATAAATCCACTATGAAGAGCTGTAAAATGCAAGATTTTCACCAATACCAGCCATTGTCAATAGGCTAAAGAAGAGATAAAGTATTCCATCATGATGATACAGAATGTACCTTTGCATAATTTAGGTTCTTTTCTCTAGTTCTTGTGTTGTAAAGATTAAAATCTGGATTTTATTAATCTTACAGAAGAGACTGGTCTCCGGCAGTGTTACTCAGAGCCTTGCCTGCTCTCTCCCCTCAATAAGGAGTGGCCTCTTTCATACTCAACAGGTGACCTTCACTCTCTACTGGATGAAGATGACTGGACTGCTGGTAACACTTCCACTGTTGCAAATGTTTCTCAGATAACTTAGTAGTGTCATGTTTGATTCCTATTATGTCTCATAATTACGAAACATTTAATAAATAATATATGATATAATTTGTTAATCTTAGATTGCAAATTTAAATAGATCATTCTAAAATACCTGGAAGGTAAGCTCATTAATGTAAGAAGTCGTAACACTTTTTCTCAAAACACCAGTATTTTTGTACATTCTTTAATTGTTAGTCACTGTATATAATAATGTCAAGTACTGGCAGCATCATCTTACTTGCTCATAATACATGTGTACTCGGTTACCTTATGTATTGTACATGATTATTGATATTTTCAAAGGAAAGATGTAACAGGTGTGCACTCATCAAAGCACATCTAAGTTATAAATTTTATTTATTCTAGTCATTTTTAGTGTTGTCAGGTAATGAGTGATAGATGCTGTTACTTTATAGGATGAAACAGAAGATAAGGCCAGTAGTCACTTACTGTTCTCTAAATTAACAGTAATTATTATGCTCTGTTTTTAGTCTTCCAAAAGTAGATCAAGTAGGAAAAACAAAAATTTTGAAATTTTCCCTTCAGATCAATTAAACTATTAAAATCCATATGGTACCACTATTTTCAAAGCAGATTAACTGAACTGTGTTAGTATTTTCAATTTACTCTGCAGACAAGAAGAGAAAAAATGTACTAATAACCTTCACTCACAACAGCAAGCCACATAAAAATTAGGAGCTTTGCAGTATGTACTTATTGACATACCATGTGTATTATGTAATTGTAAACAAGGCATGTTGATCAACATACAAGTAAAAATAAAATAGTGTGAGGATAGAAATTTCGATTAAATTGGAATAGTAATAATGTATGTCCTGTGATAAGTAAAATAGCTTTGCAAAATTTTTATTTAAAGATAAAATATAGCTTAAGTAGTACTACTTGAAAGCCTAAAGATTCTGAATTATTTACTAAGAATTGTACTTCATATATATATATATATATATATATATATATATATATATATATATATATATATATATATATATATATATATATATATATATATATATATGCTAAAATTGATCAATAAAAGACAAGAACAATATTAGATTATTTTCATGTCATACCTATTTCATAGCATTTAAAAAGTTTATCTTCTTTGTTTTCTAAATGAATCTTTGTAACCAACCAATATACATACAATAACATTAGCAAATGCATTTAGATAATGCAAGCAGTTCTTAAGTTTATTGTTGGAAAGATCATGAAAAAGTGTTTGATGTCAATAATAAATAGATAAGGACAAAAGATAGACTGCATGTAATATTGCAGTGGGCAGGAAGAGCACAGAAGAGAAAAAAAAATGAAATGTGTATTTTTCTACAATTCAATGCTACGTAAATGAAGAAAAAAAATATTCATGCGTGCGTATATTATATATATAAAATGCATCCTCCCCGGCGGGGAATCGAACCCCGGTCTCCCGCGTGACAGGCGGGGATACTAACCACTATACTACCGAGGAATTCTGTTTCAGTTAAAGAGAAAAGGAGGGAGACACTAGTAGTAGTAGTTGTAGTTTTACATCATCCACAACTTCATGTCACAAGAAAATAGCAACAACAAAACAACGATAACAATATTAATATTTACTTTCGGTTATTAATCCATTTGATCATGTTATCTAAATAATCTCTTCGTTTTGTAGAATGAAAGCTATCAATAAAGAATGTTTTACTCATCACACTAGAGAAATGATGTGAATGAATTAACAGTAACCTAATTTTCAATCTCAGTAATCTAATTTTTAAACCATGCAGGCTAACTCCAAACTTTTATCCACGATGCAGTAGTCGAATGAGACACAACCTTTTAGCCTTTAGGACAGCAGACACTAACAAGACAACACTTCCACGAGGAAACTCGCTCTATTCTATAGCGACGAGTGAATTTTCCTGGGCAACGGCAGGAAGACTTTTTCACTCAAAGTAGTAGTAGTAGTAGTAGTAGTAGTAGTAGTAGTAGTAGTAGTAGTAGTAACAGCAGTTCTTGGAAGTGGCAATACAATGTTGCATGTTTTCTCCTCCACGCAGCGAACTACGATGGGTAGATTTCCTTTGCTATGACCTTGTTTACCAGGTTGATTAACCTCGTATATATTTCCAGTACAGACATGTGCTTAGGTGTGTACACAAAGATTGAGGCGTGATTTGTACGTAACGGCGTGCCTCATAAGCTAATATAAGTTACATAAGTATATGACGTTTTATATAACATAAGATTGTAGTCAAAGTGAGAAATACAATGAAATTTTATTATTCACTAAATGATATTCTATCAACGGTTGTGCACTGGTAGTGATAAGATATGCAGACAATGCCATAAATCATGACCTTCCATTTGAATGAAAGAAAAAGCTTTAAGTAAAATAAAGTAAGCAAAGTTGTACTATAGTTATAACTAGTGATCTCATGAAAATGGAACAAATAAAACAACCATCCTGTTCCTCTGATGTGGTATCTTGGGACAATTATTTCTTCTCAGATGAAGAGCAAATAAATCAAGCCAATGATAGTGACACTATTGATGCTCATGGTGTCAAGAAACTGTAAACCACTTCTTAGAATTAGAAATACACGACATCGGGGACTTTTAAGTTTAAAGATGGAGAAAATTATATACGATAAAAAGAGTGAAAAATTTTCTTTTATTTTTTTCAACTTGATTCACGAATCTATTAATCACTTTTCATTTACTCAGGTATTTAAGTCAAATATTCCCCTAGTTCTCGAGCTCTCTTCACCTACCAATGTAGCTTGTGTGCTTCTTCCCCGTCCCTCCTCCACAACGAATCAGTCCGCATTTTTCATAATCCAGACGCATCCTAAGCATCACATCGCTATTTATTCTGAGGACTATTAAAAAGGCTGTGTGGTGACTATGGGGCTTTTAATTAATTTATTTATTATTATTATTATTATTTTTTTTTTTTTTTCTGGAGTGACCAGCCGCTGCCTGGAGGAAGCCGACACTGATAGAGTGTTCCTTTATCTACAGATCATCATGGCAACTGACAACGACAATGATATCGTTCTTTCGTGTGCGTTCAAAAGGCATTTTATTGTAACAGCAACAGCGATGATGTTATGTAAACGTCGAAACTCAGAATAATTTACACTGCTTGATATAACTGGTTATTAGTGGATAATCAACAAAAGAAAAGATCAGGAAATAAAAAGAATACGTGACTAAAATAAAACACCAGCGGATTGTCTAATGTCTTAGAATGATTTTGTTGGCTGCGGCAGCCCCGCCCACAATACCTTCCGTCCCCTCAGACCCCCAGGCACTGCCACACACCCCTCCAGAATATAGATTATTTAACAGGTGCGCCCCGCCCGGTTCTACAAGGACCGTGTGGCCTAATGGATAAGGCGTCGGACTTCGGATCCGAAGATTGCAGGTTCGAGTCCTGTCACGGTCGAAATTTTTTCTATAATAAATAATCGGGAAAGTTGCGCGATTTGCATTCACCCCAAGAGTAACGAAGGAATCCCTGCCCGCACATCCGACCAGTCAACAGCCACCAGTTCCATGTCATTCTCGAGTCTTTGTTTTCGCAAACACTCAAGAACATTCTAAGTATGGAATTGTTATATAATAAATTAACTTGTTGAATGGCGTGACTGGGTGGACGGATGGTAGGCAGAGAAAGTGAATGGATGGGAGGGAGGGAAGAGAGGACGAGAGGAAGCTGGCTGGCTGTATTGGATGGCATGCACACAGCTAGGAATAATGACTGACTGAACATGGCTGCTTGACTGATTTGTTACTGAGTGGCAAGTTACAGGTATAAGGCGTGCCACTTATTATATTCGATCCTAATGTTATCTTTGTCTTCTCTGGCTGACTTTTTATTTTTCATTATTATTATTTTTTCCTTTCTCCACTTAAGCTGAGGTGCGGCTCCCCCCCCTCTCTATTTTTGTTAAATTTACAATGCCTCTTCCTCAGAGTTCCATTATTTCATGACACTTTCTCACACAGGTCGCGTGATGCAGGGAATTGTAACAACCCCTAGGCCTTCTCAATACAGCACGCCAAGGGACAAGTTCACAACACCTTTCATGAGCATCAACCATATATATATATATATATATATATATATATATATATATATATATATATATATATATATATATATATATATATATATAGATAGATAGATAGATAGATAGATAGATAGATAGATAGATAGATAGACAGACAGACAGATAGATAGATAGATAGATAGATAGATAGATATAGATAGATAGATAGATAGATAGATAGATAGATATCACACAGCACTGTACACAAAACGGTGCTAGTGCATTAATCTAGTGGTAATAAAGGCTGCTTTAAGATATAAATGAATTATGGATTTAATTTAAACTGCTATGATATCTAAATAACTAAAATAGAAGTGGAAAGAACGTATTGTCTGAAGATGATAAAAATAAGGCATCAATGACATGGGCCTTACAGCTAAGTGTTACTGAAAACAGTATGGTTCTTATTTATTTATTTATTTTTTATTCAAGTGTACCACAGCCACGGCTTCACTGTTTTTGCCAGGCGAACTCAATCTTAGCCCAAGTGAACTTTAATCTAAGCGGTGATAATGATGCAAGGTGATGCACTACACTTCACAATTATAGTGTTCCGAACGTTGTAAGTAGATATATTTTAGGAGCATATTTATCATAATGACGATCACCACCACCACCACCACCACCATTAGCAGCCTTGATGAGTCATGCAATGCAGGACAAAAGCCATTCCCTGATTTCAGAACACGTGAGGAGAAAAACATGTTAGTAATATTCTCTGTTCAGTTTTCTGCCAGTTCTTCCTTTCTTATCATTTCTCATAATTTCTTTCATTTTGCTTATTAATTTTCCTCATTTTCTTCCTTCCCTTAGACCAGAAATGGGGATGACCATCATTATCTGTGTTCCCTTCATCATCTAGCCCCTGTTTACCTAACAGCACGTAGGTACGAGGCGTAACTCAAGGGGTTGTGGCCTCGCTGTCCCGATGTGGAGTTTGTGATATGGTTTCAGCCCTACCCGAAAATCGGTCTATGAGCTCTGAGCTCGCTCCGTAGGGAACAGGCTGGCTGGATGACCAGAAGGCGACCGAGACAAAGAATACACTCACAGAATGGTTCCGTATAGTCTACCCTACAATTAATTATTAAATAGTTCTCTGCGCAGAACCTCTAGTCATAGAAAACCAAACTTTCTCTGTTGCAATTCGTGGCAAAACTATTGTATTTCCTTTCAGTTTAGCTTTCCTTT
>CM035196.1:14001509-14013438 GCA_020233015.1 Callinectes sapidus | reverse complement strand
GAGTCAGCATGCTTTATTCCATTAATATTCTTAATTGCTTCATGGAAATAATTTCTTTTCATTTAGTTACTATGTTCTCTTAATTATTAAATATCTTACAATGAGTGTAGAGATCATCTATAGAAGAGAGAGAGAGAGAGAGAGAGAGAGAGAGAGAGAGAGAGAGAGAGAGAGAGAGAGAGAGAGAGAGAGAGAGAGAGAGAGAGTCAGTCAAGCGAGGAACCCTAAGGTGTTACACGACTATTTGAACTCTGATAGGTTAGTTTCTCCCTCTTCTCCCCTTATTCTTACCCTCCCTGTCTCACCCAAACCCTCTTCTTCCCCCTTCATCTCTACCACCCCCCTCCCCACCTCAAATCCCTCCCCATACCCCCACTCCCCCTGGACTCTCTCCCTCCTCCATTAACGGGTACTTACACGGTCTGACGTGCGAAGAGGATCAGACACAAAATTATTATAAACGTCCCACAAACAGCGACTAATGAAATAAGTTTAGAATGCGTTGCTTAAATTATAGCACAGGGGTTTAAGTGTGTGTGTGTGTGTGTGTGTGTGTGTGTGTGTGTGTGTGTGTGTGTGTGTGTGTGTGTGTGTGTAAGGAGAACTCACCCTCGCAAATGAAATAATCCTCTTGCACTTATCCATCGTCAGTGCCTCCTCCTCCTCCTCCTCCTCCTCTTCCTCTTCCATCCTACCATCCGACTCCCTCACAGCTCACTACTACTGACACACGGCTATAAGGCTACACATCCCCCCCACCCATTCCCTCACATACACATCTTGTCCATGCACCATTCACAACTCAGCACATTCCTAGGCAATCCTACCTTCACCGTCACGTTCATGTATGTATTACTTATGTACGTCAAGAAACAGAGACACGGGGAGAAAATTCTATGCTAATATAAATCGACCATGAAAAAAAGAGAGAATTTAAGAGAATACGAAAAAAAAGAAGTCATCCCCATGAACAGCAGAAGCAGCAGCAGCAACAACAAGAACAACTACAACAGCAGCAGCAGGCAAAGTCACGGACCGTCAAAGTATTCGTCAAGCCACCGCCACCGCCGCCGCCGCCAAAGACACGCCACCTTCAATCCTCCTGCCGCCGCCGCCAGCACACCTTTCCCACACTACACACATACTAACATTTTCCCTCGGCCTATGACCAGATTATGACACACGCACCATTTTATTCTCTACTTCTGGTGGACTCAGAGATGCCTCGACACCGTTGTAGTGTGAGTGGAGGGAAGGAGGGAGGGAGGGAAGGAAGGAAGGAAGGAAAGAAGGAGGGAGGGAAGGAGGGAGGCAGGAGAGGAAGGAGTGTGCAGGGGGGAGGGGGTAGAGAGGAAGGAAAGGGAGAGAAGTGCGTGTGTCCGGCTGCTGCGGCTGGTCGATCAAGGGTGTAGTTGTCAGTCGGACTGGTTACTTCTCTTAGAAGAGGCGCCGGTGTGTGTGTGTGAGAGAGAGAGAGAGAGAGAGAGAGAGAGAGAGAGAGAGAGAGAGAGAGAGAGAGAGAGAGAGAGAGAGAGAGAGAGAGAGAGGCAGCCTTTCATGGGTAAACACCATTAAGGTGGAGCCAGTGGCCTCTAGTGTGCTTGTAATAGACTAATTCATCATGTCGCGGGGTTCTTGTTGGGCGGCGCACGGCATTTGACTGTTAAACTGTACGAGCCCAACTTGCAATATTCCCTCGGCGGGGAAAACGTCCCCCTCCCAGTTTTCTTTTGGTCGGAAGGAAAAATGGCTAATGTTGTACCCGCTTTTGTAATTGGTTCATTAGCCGCCCAAAGAGCCAATCAGTGCTCGCCTTGTGACCGCCCGCGCTCTGTCGTGACTAATAGATGGAACCAATGGGAACTCGCCATCTGTGCAGCAAATAAACAGAAGACAAACGATAAGCGAGGTCGGCCGGGCTATTACCACCGAAGCGCAATGTTTATGGCCATACATATATTCCTCAGTTCCTTTGTTTTAATCAAATAAACGATTAGATCGCTACCTCGACCTGTGGGAAGCGCTGGTGGCCGTGAGCGTTTTCCAATCACACGAGGATTTTATGGGAAGAGCGTGCAAGGGGCAAGAAATGATACCAGCCCCGCGGAAAATGCCTCTCGCTTCCAATATTGCCAGACGTTTTTCATCGGTTCTCCTTTACCCTCCTTCCTCCAATATTCCGCTGCTGCTCACATCACAATTCTATTTTCCATTTCTAGGAGATGGTTTTTGCTAACATTACAGGATGACCACCACCAACACTACCACTACCACCCCCACCATACCCCATTACCTACAACCTCCACCTCCAACTCCCCCTTCACTTCCACTTCCTCCTCCTCCTCCACGCCCTCCAGTGTTGTCCATTAAATTCACGGGTTCTTATGGCAAAGGTTTCCAGCAGCGAGGTTTAGCGTGCCTGTAGCCGACCGTTGGCACCACTGGCTCTCGTTTCCCCGCCAAGGGTTGGGAAGAAGCTGGGCAGTTTATGGCCCCTTGTGAGGCGATGGTGCGGTAATAGTTGCTTACTGGCCATTACCGTGTGTGAGGGGCCCCGCTGCTCTCCCCTCACCCCTCACCTAAGTCCCTCATTCCCTCCACCTCTCACTCCTTACACATGCCTCTCATCTCTTACCCCACACTCCCTCATTCCTATACCTCGTACTCATCTTTCTCCTGTTTAGCCTTTCATCTATTCTTCCCTTTGATACTTTAGCTCCCTCACTCTCACTTGACTCTCCTTATCTTCCCTTACTCCTATATATATCATCCCTCACCTTCTCTCCCCTCCTGCTTCACCTCTTGTCTTGTCTATACATCTCACCCCTCATTCACTGCCTCTACACTTGCTCCATCCATCGTCCATTGCCCGCTCTCACAGTGTCCCAGTTTACCTCCACTCCCACTTCGACTTCACGCTTTTCTCCCACTCCTGCTTCACTCCCTCATTACTTGGCTTTTATCTTGTCATTAACTCCTATTCATACTTCATCATTCCCTCCACTTCTTTACTCTCATTCTTTTCTCCTTTCTCCACTAGCACTCGTGATGTATAACTCCAGTACAAATGTAATATATATCTTTACCATTATGAGCGCCAAAATCAGCATTGTCATTATTTGTATGGATAAGAGTCACTGCACTCCATACTCATCGTCGCTGTCTTCACTGTCATCATTGCCACAACACCACACGGCGCCACGACTTTTTGCACCAACACACGTGAATATGCAGGAGTATTTCAGTGCCTGGACTGTGTGTACATATACGATCTCGACACACTGGCACACTTTTATTGTATATACGTAAACGTAAACACACACACACACACACACACACACACACACACACACACACACACACACACACACACACATTTGATACCAACGATATGCTAAAAATTGGGCCCATTTACATGATGTGTGTGTGTGTGTGTGTGTGTGTGTGTGTGTGTGTGTGTGTGTGTGTGTGTGTGTGTGTGCACGCGCGCGTGTGTGACTGCATCCATACACGCGAAAATTTTGTAAGCAATGTTTTCAGAGGCCTGGAAAGTCAGTTATTCCGGTGGGTAGCTTATACCGGCGTGTCAGGCGAGCCGTCCACCGTGTGTGTGTGTGTGTGTGTGTGTGTGTCGTTGACCTGCTGTGCACACGGGGCCGAACGCAAGGAAGGGAAGAATGTATACACTAATGCAAAACACACACACACACACACACACACACACACACACACACACACACACACACACACCACTCCATTTTAACTTGCCATTATGTGAGCGAGGACATGGAGAGGCATTGAGAGGCGCATCGCAAACACGCAAAAACTCCAGGTAACTCGATGGCGATACAGGTGAGTGCAGCCTTGTAAATACATCACATTTCAACACCGGTATTTAGTCATTTATCACCCCAGGGGAGAAGATTATGGGAAAGAGTCTAATTGTTTGCTTGTGTGCACGGGTATCATTCCTATCTGAGTAAAACCAATGAGAATGAATTTTACGTGTTAAATCAGTACTTCTTTAATTTCACAGTATAAGTCATCAGTTTCCCTTTATTCATTGAACACAGTCTTCTATTACTATGCATACAGAATGGTTAAATACAACACGCAAAGGCAAAATTCATTCATCATCACGCAAATCACACACTAATTATCCAGAACCTTTTGGCAACATAAACTGCACGAGGAGGAGGAGGAGGAGGAAGAGGAAGAGGAGGACAAGAAGGAGGAGGAGGAGGAGGAGGAGAAGGAAGGGAAGCAGTGAGGCAAGGAAGATTTACGTGCGAAGACAGAGTATTGTTCATTTCGAAGGAGTATATTCAAGGAAGCATGAAAGAAGAGTACAGGAAGGAATCTTAGACTGAGGAGAAGGAGAAGGAGGAGGAGGAGGAGGAGGAGGAGGAGGAGGAGGAAGTCCCAGACGGAAGGAAGAGGAAGACAACAGATGGTGGGCTGGGGGGTGGGTGGGGGGAGAGGAAGCCCAACACCCACTCCCCATGAAGGATAACCAGTGCTCAGAATAACTATAGGTCTTCCTTATCCACACACCCACATCCACCTCTCACCCTCACCTATCCACTAACAACCCATACACATATCCACCTCTCACCAACACTTCTATCGACCTCCCACTACATGTATCCACCTGTCAATCCACACTCTTATCCACGTGCATCTCCCACCCACACATGTATCCACTTCACACCCACATATGTATCATTTATATACTCTCATCCAGGTACACCTCTCGCACACATGTATCCACTTTATAACCTACCCACACACGTATCCACTTATCCACTTCTCACCTACACACCTATCTGCCTCACCCACCTTTATATCAACGCCTACACTCTCATATCCACACACCACGATCCTTTCTTCTTTCCCTATGTCCTTTACAATCCACATCAATAACAACTAAGAAAATACCTATAAATTTTTTATCATATTTACTCAAATATAACTTCCCCTGTCTAACCTAACCTAATTATAACCTGTAGCCCCGCACGTAGCAGTCTTTACCTACATCTACACACCATTTACACTACTTTCTACACTCATTACCTCTACATCTGCAGTTAATTAACACGCTCCTCACACCGCTAGTTTTGCATTGACAACCACCGGGGAAGCCAATCCTATACAGACAGCGCACTCTCGTATTCCAACCAACACGCCTACAGCCACACCCACCACGCTCATATATTTAGACACCAACAAATCACTCTGAACATCAGCAGGTGTCCCCATGAGGCGGCATCTCTCCCCCCCTACTCCCCACCATCGCCCTACCCATCACCCATCTCTTCGCACAGCCTAGAACAGCTGTCTTGCGCCCGCCGCCACGCCACTCCGTCCTGGCACCACCACCATCACCACCACCACTACCACCACCACCCTGAAATGGAGACGTACTCACCGCCCTCAATTAACCGCGAGACCCTGAGTGCTAATGAACAAGTAATTGGTGAGTGAGGCCGCCCAGAGACACCCTGAGGAGTCTTTCGTTCAGCCTGGCGAAGTACAAAGGCTCAGGGAAGGCTACCACGCGGCCCTAACGCCCTCCACCTGCAAGGGCACGCTCCAGCAGGCAGCCATCGCCACGCAGGACGCAGTGCGGCATTCAGGGCGTGGCTGGTGGCGTGGCTGACAGGCTGCAACGTGTGAAGGATGTCCGTCGAAGGCAAACCGAAAAGAGAGTGAAGGAAAATGGGAGGTGGGGTGAAAGGTGGGTGTGGGTTGAGGACCATGTGCGGGCCGCCATGTTGCCTGACGGAGCGGGAGTTATGATCCGGGTAAGCACTCCAGGGGGCGCAATTAACACTTTATTACATCTTATTATAACATCTTAATGCCTCACCAGCCGCTACTCAGCCGCCGCGGTGATGTGTCTCGTTACTCACTGGGTCTCCCGCCTCGCACCTCAATACTCAAGTTGATATTACTGTATGATTTATTGCCACTCCTGAAGCTGGTGAAATTAAGGCTGCGGAGGGAGAGAGAGAGAGAGAGAGAGAGAGAGAGAGAGAGAGAGAGAGAGAGAGAGAGAGAGAGAGAGAGAGAGAGAGAGAGAGAGAGAGAGACGAGAGAGAGAGAGAGAGAGAGAGAGAGAGAGAGAGAGAGAGAGAGAGAGAGAGAGAGTAACTTATTCTATATATCTACAGTAATTCGGGCTCAGCTTGTCCCAGCATTGCCTGACGCTAATCCCAAAATATGACAATGTTTTACAAATTTTAGTCTCTATTTTGTTTACCGTTTTCCTGGTTTATGAGGAGATTAAAAAAAACTCGTACGAAATGTATACTTAATTAACACCTCCTCCTCCTCCTCCACTTCCTCCTTTTCCTGCTTTATATTTGCATTCCTTATCTTGCCGTAATGAAGGCTACGGAATACAAGGCATCGGAGGTATACAGTTCACAGACAAAGCCAACCCAGCGCTGTACTTCCTCGCTTCTCTCAGCAGCACACAAGCCAACAAGTACCAGGTAAAGGTACTTGGTGATGTGTTTCCATTTCGTAACCCTAAAGGCTGGGCCCGTGCCTCCCCGCCCCTCCTCACCACCACTCCCCCCGCCACCCAACACGTGCGGATGACACAGCGGGAAAATGAGGGGTGAGGTAGGAGGGAGAAAGAGAGGCTGGGCCATAGAGAGGAGGGAGGAAGGGGCGGCGGGAGGGGGCCACACACAATTACAGCATCAATTCATTAAGCACTTACCGGCAGTTAGGGAGAGGTAATGGCCAGAGCCCAACACCAGAATTTGTAGCGATGATGGATGACCGCCGCTAACAGTTGGGGAGGGGGCGGGGGCGGCGGGGGCGGCGCCTGGTCCATTGGCGGCCTTCTGAGGGAGAGGAAATAAAAGGCATCATGAAGCATTTGCTTGGGAAGAAAATATCATATTCTAAAAGGCTAATCGGGAAACATTATTATTGAATACCGATTAGAGTGGACCAGCAGCTATTTGCAAAGAACCAATGGGCGGGGCTCTTGCAAGATGGTGGGCGGGGCCTGGAAGGGGCGGCCGTTTATTGGCTGAGCAGCAGCAATATCGTTTACACAGAGGCGGTGGCTTGCAAGCGGTTGGATGGCAGTGTGGCTCATTACTGATACTCCTGAATATTATTGTTTCCATTACCCATGACTGCCGCTTCGGGCCAATAAGCGAGAGCTTGATCAGGAGATAATAGTGGGAATAGGAATAACAGTGGAGAAGGATGTAAGCCATCAACAGAGTGATGGACAGCCTCGCTATCTCCTTCTTCACCACTTAGCGTTCCCAGGCTGCTGCTGTTGCTGTTGTTGTTGCTGCTGCATGTGAATGACCTCTCCAGGAGGCTCATCAAACGTTGTATGCTCCGCGTTATCGCAATCAGCAACTCACTATAACGCTGACTGCACATACGTTACCTGGCCATCATTCGTATATTAGGCAAAGGAGGGGCGGTTTCCGTGTGTCGATTCGCCTCGCCTTGCGTCCCCTCGTCTTTCCCCTCACTGTCCCCTTCCAAACCAAATTCTCATTTCCTGCTTAGCCAATAGAGCAGCTCGAGCCCTGTGACGTCACTCCTGGACTCCTCCCCATCAGGCGATTTGACGGTGGTGAGGACCGTGCTTACTTTATCATTTGTTTAAAGTCGATTCAAGAAGGAGGAAAGGCGATTGCGAGAAAACAGTTTACCCAGAAAATTATTTTTTCTTCTCGGAAATGAATTTATAAGATCGTGGCGATGTCCAAACTGGCGGTGCTGCTGGCAACCCAGGACTGTCGCAGCCCCGCCCCCGGCCCACCTGAGCACGTGCTGGCCGGGGTCACGTGAAGACCACACCGTCCAGCCACCTGCCCACCACCACACCTCTGCCCGCCACCACACCCACTGCCCCGTCACACCCAATTCGCTTTCCGCCGCTGGACAGAGTGTGTGGCACGTGTGTACCAGTGTGTGAACAGTGAGTGATGCAGTGCGGAGAGTGACTCGCTATTAACTGTGACGAAAAGACCACCAAGACAGACTGATACCGATCAGCTAATAAGCTTCATGGGTGACCACAACACATCCACCACGCTCACACCCAAGGCGGAGCCCCGTTCAGCCCCCGCCAGCCCACGCCTCGAACTCAAGATGGAGGCCGCCGAGGAGGACGCCAAGGCACGGCCAACAGAGCTCGAGCCACCCACCCGCGAGGAACAGAAATCCACGCCCACGCCCACGCCCACGCCGTTGGACCTGAGTCACCGAGAGGCTGACAAAGTGGCCAGCAAACAGAGGCGTTCTGCCGGAGTGACACTATTTCCAGGACTGACCATCACTCCTGGCCGTGGGCGGGGGGACGACGCGCCCCTAACACCCTCACCGACGCCCTCCCCACCAGAACAATCTTTTCCAAGATTCCACTTTGGGCGAGGGGGCGCCGCTCCAGCAGCTGCTGCAGCACACCTTCCCAAAACAACCACGTCCACCTCATCCGCTGCCAACACTTCGCCTTCGTCCCCGACGCTGCAGCGCTCACAGGGACGCTCACAGGACGGTGACGGCGTGGGCGTGGAGTCTTGGTGGTACCCGGGCCTGGTGGGAGCCGAGCTGTTTCGCGGCCTGCCTGATCTACAGCTGCCCTTTCCCGGCCTGCCTGCCTTCCGTGAGTATTACTACAGCCTATCATCTCATAAACTACCAGTGAAAATTACGCAACTGGGACGTTATGCTGGGGATCCACGTGAACAGGGGAAGGGGGAGGGGATACAACGAGAGCAATTCATCACCTTCCCCTGACGAACTGTGCCACATGCGGGCCAAAGCCGCGGCGGTGCCTCCATTACCGCCATGACTCGCCGCTGGTCCATCCTGTGAGGCCGCGTTGTAAGGTCTACCTCATTGTCGGATGAAGGACACCAGACCACCGTGACCCCACCCAGAAAATTATCGCTGATTCATTCAATAAAAATTCCACAATATTTCGTTCTTGATACGCGTTAAATAATAATAATAATAATAATAATAATAATAATAATAATAATAATAATAATAATAATAATAATAACAAAGTGGCGAGGCAAGGCATAAGACTCATGTCTGACACTCATGCCGGGACATTTGTTTGTGTCATATCATTGATGGTGATGCTGATGTTGTTGCAATGATGATCATAGGGATGACGATGACTACTACTAGTACTACTACTACTACTACTGATGATGATGATGATGATAATGATAATAATTATAATAAAACAAAAACAATAGTATTAGTAGTGGTGGTAGTAGTAGTAGTAGTAGTAGTAGTAGTAGTAGTAGTAGTAGTAGTAGTAGTAGTAGTAGTAATAATAATAATAATAATAATAATAATAATAATAATAATTATTATTATTATTATTATTATTATTATTATTATTATTATTATTATTTATTATTATTATTATCATTATTATTATTATTAATATGATTATTAATATCATAACTATTATTATTGTTATTATCATTATTGTCATTCTTTTTATTATCGTCGTTAACATTACAAGATGAACAACACTAAAGTGACACAAACAAATGTGCCGGTGTGTGTGTGTGTGTGTGTGTGAGTGTGTGAGTGTGTGTGTGTGTGTGTGTGTGTGTGTGTGTGTGTGTGTGTGTGTGTGTGCGTGAGTCACGTTCCCGGCCGCCATAATGCTATGCTCCGCCACACAATGCTCCGCTCGTTTCTCAGCAAATGAGTGGCCTGCCGCTTCACTCAGGCGGCGGCAAAGGCGTGGCACGGTGGCGGGCACACAGACCAGCCTCGGCCCCGCAGCGCACCGCCTCACGGCCTTGGAAACGACCCCTCCTCTCCCAGCGAGCAAACATCTCCAGCCTGGCGGGTGTTAATTACTGGTGGTGGGAGCAGCAGCAGCAGCAGCAGCGGGAGGTGGAGGAGCTAGAGGGGGAGTATTACTTGGTCTGGGGTGCTCAAGAATGCTGCTATCACCTCGACAGATTGTTGCTGGTGCCGCTATTACCGCTTTTGCCATTACTATAATTGCCTCACCTAATATCATTACCTCTCCATTAGTAACGGCAATTTCCGTCAGCACAGTCGTGGTGATGCAATACATAATGGCTACTGTCCGTGTTAATGTTACGTAAACTGTGACAGATATTAGATGTATCCTCAGTATTACAATAAATACCACCCACTCGTGCCCACCGCTGCTGCTGCTGCTGTTGATGATACTGCGACTACTTTATTACTATTACTACTGATAATAATAATAATAATAATAATAATAATAATAATAATAATAATAATAATAATAATAATAATAATAATAATAACAACAACAATAATAATAATTACCACTACTATAATTACTAATCATTACCATCGACTATCATGATTATCGTTGTTGCTTTATTATTATTATTATTATTATTATTATTATTATTATTATTATTATTATTATTATTACTATTATTATTACTACTGCTACTACTATTAGCCTTACCATTTTCATTATCAATACAATATTACCATTATCATCATCTTTATCAGTACATTATTAGCACCAATAGCTAGAGTAGTAGTAGTAGTAGTAGTAGTAGTAGTAGTAATAATAACAACAATAAAAACAACAACAACAATAATAATAATAACAAATAATGGCCAAGAACTCCCGCTTCCCCGCCGCGTCGCCCAGCACTCGGCAGCCCTCCCGCCGCCCGCTGCCCGCCCTCCTCCGCCGCGCACCGATAATAATTGAAATCTTCCTCCAATATCCGGCCCCTAATGTACTTCTTATAATTAAACACAGAGGTGAGAGAGAGAGAGAGAGAGAGAGAGAGAGAGAGAGAGAGAGAGAGAGAGAGAGAGAGAGAGAGAGAGAGAATGTGTGCGCGTATATAAATGATGAGATTAATGAAAAAAAAAAGTTATGTAATGTGAGAAGAAATTTAGTGAGATATAGAAGTAAATATTTGTCATTGTCATTGCTTAGTAGTAGTAGTAGTAGTAGTAGTAGTAGTAGTAGTAGTAGTAGTAGTAGTAGTAGTAGTAGTAGTAGTAGTAGTAGTAGTAGTAGTAGAAGCTGAAGTAAATTGAAGGAGAAAAAAGGAAGAAAAATGTTCAATCTTGTACAAAACCTCACTGAGCCTTTTTTTTCCTTTTTTCTTTTTTACCAGCTTTTATTTTGCCCTTTGCTAGACTCCCTTTTTGCAAAGAAAGAGTAATACCACTTTTTTTTTGTTGTTGTTGATGTTATTATTATCACCAATTATTATCATTTCATCCCTTTGATATGAACTCTCTCTCTCTCTCTCTCTCTCTCTCTCTCTCTCTCTCTCTCTCTCTCTCTCTCTCTCTCTCTCTCTCTCTCACCTCTGACACACTACCAAACCCAGAACCAGAATGACACACGACAAAAACAAACCCAACTCAATAGTCACGCGTCACAGCACACCTCATCACCACACCGCCGCATCCTGGTCACTGCCGACACACACACACACAGACAGACATACACTTCCCTATACTACCAATGAAAGAGAGAGAGAGAGGGTGGCGGCTGAGAGTGATTGATTGATGGGATTTAAGGCACCACAACAATAGGGTCGCTAGGGGAGTGGTTAGTATAGCACAGGATGGGAGGGATGGGAGAGAGGGAGAGAGTACAAGGATAGAGGGACAAAAAATGAGTTAAATAAATGAATGGAAAATCATGTGGCAGTGAGAATATCATAGGTAAGGAAAGGAATAAGAAATGGACGAAGGTTGTTGGAGGAAACAGCGGAAGGAAAGAAAGGAAGGAAAAAAAGAAAGAAGGAATGAAGGAAAGAACATATTGAAGAAAATAGAGAAAGAAAGGAAGAAAGGAAAGAAGGAAAGAAAGAAAGAAAGAACGAAGAAAGAAGATGTCATTCAAAAGTATGAATAAGGAATAGGAGGAAAG
>CM035196.1:13989342-14001489 GCA_020233015.1 Callinectes sapidus | reverse complement strand
GAGAGAGAGAGAGAGAGAGAGAGGATACGTCAAAAAAAAAAAAAAAAAAATCAGTGGGAAGGAAGACGGAAAGGAAAGGGAAAGAAAGGAAAGGGAAAAACAAAAGTAACTGAGGAAGAGAGGAGGGAAGACGGAAAGGAAAGGGAAACGGAAGAGAGGAAGGAAGACGGAAAGGCAAAGAAAGGAAGGAAGGAAGGGGAAGGAAAACAAGTAACTAGTAAGGGAGGAGGGAAGACGGAAAGGAAAAAAAAAAAAAAAAGGAAACGAAACGAAAGTAACTGAGGAAGGGAAGTGACTATAACTGGGGCACGTGTCGAGGTCAACCACTTCCGGGTCACAACAGGACGCGTGTATCACTGGTATTGGTAATTGGCTACCCTGGTGAAGCAGAGACATTAGTTACCTTTACACTTCACACTAAGAAAATTCGCACCATTATCGAGTTATACGTTCTCATCTTTCACTTCAGTAACACCCCTCCTATAACCCTCTGATAAAACACTAACTCCTTAAATAAATGTCACGCCAATGTAGGATTTAAACTGTAGTCTAACCTAACCTAACCTAACCTAACTGTAGCCGCAAACCAAACCACAGTCTCTTGAGGAGCTCCACTGGGCATAGATGAATATTTGTGTGTTAATAAAGGAAAGTGTTATAAGCAGTACCGTGTTTAACCATCTTAGTACTGTGACGTTTTATTTACTTTTGTATATTTATTCTGCTTTTTTGTCGATTTTATAAAGCTCCAGAAATTCAGGTGGGGATTATGATGGTACAGACTCTGGCCATTAATCTTCTGACTCTATAGACCTTTCCTAATGTCAATAAAATCGTCTAAACACACCACAAACTCGTAAAAAAATATGTCTTAGTGGTGAAAGGGTTAAATTCTCTCTCTCTCTCTCTCTCTCTCTCTCTCTCTCTCTCTCTCTCTCTCTCTCTCTCTCTCTCTCTCTCTCTCTCTCTCTCTCTCTCAGCAGCATTGTGGCGCTTTACTCAGGTGTGCGGTGATAATGGGACAGACACGTGCTAACCTTCCCTTCACTCCCCATCCCATCCCTTCACCTCCTCCGGTACCTTCCCTCCAGTCCTCTTCCTCCTCTTCCTCCCGCTGTCCCTGCCAATGTGTATACTTTCCCATCTCATACGCCACCCTATCGACTTTCCCCTTATCTCATCCTCTCCCCCCTTTGATCACTTCATCTCCATCATCATCATTACCATCGTTATCGTTGTTAAAAGTGGTTTGCTCGTTGTACTTATTCGGTTTTAAAGTGGTCTTGTTTTCTGACCGGCACTGGAAGGAAGGAAGGAAAGGTGGGCAGTGGAGGGAAAGAAGGATAGGAAGGAAGGAAGGATAGGAAGGAAGGAAGGAAGAAAAGAAGGAAGGAAGGAAGGAAGGAAGGAAGGAAGGAAGGAAGGAAGGAAGGAAGGAAGGAAGGAAGAAAGGAAGAAAGAAAGAAAAAAGAAAGGAAGGAAAGAAAAGAAGGAAAGAAGGAAGAAAGAAAGAAAGAGAAAAAGAAAGGAAGGAAGGAAGGAAGGATATAAAGAAAGAGGCAGAGACAGACGGACAGGCAGACAGATAGATAGATAGACAGACAGACAGAGATAGACAGACAGACAGACAGACAAAGACAGAGATAGACAGACGGCTAAATAAATAGACACTAAATAGATATAGAGACACCCAAATAAAATAAGATAAAATGGATTGATAGGAACACTGATAAAGAGGCAACAAATCAGAAAAAAAGAAGAAAATACGAGAAAGAAAGAAGGAAGAAAGGAAGGAAGGAAGAAAGGAAGGAAGGAAGGAAGGAAGGAGTATACATAATATAGATAGAGGCAGACAGACAGACAGACAGACAAAGACAGGCAGACAGACAAACAAACAGACAGACAGACACACTAAATATATACACAGATACCCAAATAAATAAATAGATGCACAGAAATAGATGAAAAAAAAATTAAAAATACAATAGATCAGTCACCCATGAAATTCTGACATGGATTACACACGTACTTATAAAGCTTAACATCCCTACTCCCTACAATACTACCCTTTGCCAGTAAGCTCCCTCCTGTGTCCTGACTGTTTTCCTCTCCGACTCTATACATATACACTTTGCTCCCTTCCCTATAAAATTGCACCCTTCATTCAGTGTTCTCACGTTCCCCTAACTATTTAAACAGGGTAATGCTTAAACCACTTTCCTTCATTAACCCACAGAGAGAGAGAGAGAGAGAGAGAGAGAGAGAGAGAGAGAGAGAGAGAGAGAGAGAGAGAGAGAGAGAGAGAGAGAGAATGTCAAAACGTTAAATATGACATTCTCTTCTTTTATCTTATGTTTTATCACCGCGACGAACCATCTCATGTCTATTCACAATTACCTAACTTAATAAACACACATTATCTTCGGTACTCAGCATCTCAACTCTACATAACAGACTCCAGCAGTGTCATTCACGCATACCTTATGTTTTATAGCCACCAAAATGTACAAAACACAAGGCCACACAGAAAGTACACTGCCTTATTTATAATCCTCCAAACTCTACAAATTCGATATCATTTACACACACATCTTCCTCCCCCTATACTGTAAATTACCGCTGCTATCCACGCTTCCCCACGCCATCCCACATGTTGCGTACAAACCATCCCCTCGTTCTTGATAATTCCAACTGTTTATTTCGCCTCAAATTTCCTTCATCACGTAAGCACGTCTTTCTCTGCTCACCTGCTGTCCAAACCCCACACGGCACACACATCACGCTCACTGCCCCCTCATCTATAATCCACGAATTGTATTTTCAGTCACTTCAGTATTTTAGCTCTATTTTTATCACTAGTAAAAGCTATAATAACTTTTTAAGAGCAGTTTTATGTTTTTAGTCATAGATGAACGAGTTATGTTATTGTTAGTTTTTCAACTTTTATGAGAAGTAGGCTGAGCAATCGAGACTAGTGCTTACAATAGTCCAAACTGCTTCAACATACTCTTACAGAATATATACGTACTCATATTCCTCATCATTGTTTCCTAATTGTTGCTGTGATATTCGCATAGTGTTTACCTCCTCGTAATCTCGTGTTCATACCGCATGATCATGTATATTAATCTTCATATTCCTTCTTACGACTCCGACATTCATATCAAACGATCATTCAGCATTTCCAAGGCTAAATAATTTCTCAATTACGACGCTCTTTTCTCTCCCATCGTCTACTACACTTCAGGAGTAGCAGCAGAAACAACAACAACAACAACAACAACAACAACAACAACAACAACAACAACAACACTGCAAATGACACCACCAGGGAACGAACAATGCGTACAATTTAGGTATAAGTGTACATTACATATCAAGCGAGTACTCAAACTTGCATCGTATAGCGAATAACCATCACAGAATAAACACACACACACACACACACACACACACACACACACACACTGAGAACGTCAACATGTGTGAGGTATTGATGACGCTGTCTTTGATGATGCGGCCCCGTGATGTGTCCTTCATCCAGTCCTTCCCTCCTGGTTCCCTTCTCCACACAGCCGCCCCATCCCCCCCTCCCTCCCTCCCTCCATCCCTCTACCATCTCTCTCTCTCTCTCTCTGTCTCGCCTCCCGCAGCCACACACATAATTGCTCACCTAATACAACGTGTTTAACCGATTATTACTCATTTGTTGCGGCTGGGGAAGGGGAGGGGAGGGGAGAGGGAGAAGAGAGAGAGAGAGAGAGAGAGAGAGAGAGAGAGAGAGAGAGAGAGAGAGAGAGAGAGAGAATAAAATATACTATATTACTGCGAATCTTACACAAATAGATATTTCCAAATCTATGTCCTATTTTCTAACACGGTACACACTTGCAATTACATATATACGTACATACATACATATATACATACATACATACATACATACATACATACATCTCAGCGTTGAACGAGTAAATAAAGATTCATAATAGCTCTTATCACGTAACGCCTTTTCATATAATTTTAAAGAATAATAATATCCCAATAGCATAAGTTTGCCTGTGTTGATTCTAAAATCCATCTGTTAAGTATTAGGGCGAAGTGTGAGCTTATGACCTGTATGACCAATGAACATGATAAACACCTCGCTGACACAGGTCTCAGAATGATAAAAATGAACAACTTGCAACAACGTTCATAAGGAAAACATGAAGACTTTGTGAGAGGAATTTCCTTTTCTGGCGTGAAAATGTTTCTTCATCGTGTGTGTGTGTGTGTGTGTGTGTGTGTGTGTGTGTGTGTGTGTGTGTGTGTGTGTGTGTGTGTGTGTGTGTGTGTGTGTGTGTTTTGACGGAGGCTGTTAAGTAACTATAGTGTGTCTGTCTCGGCAGTGGCGCGGCGGCGGCGGCGGGACAACCGTCAGCGGCGGCAGAGGACCACCTTCACTTCCGAGCAAACCCTGAGGCTGGAGATGGAGTACCACCGCAACGAGTACATCTCCAGGTACACACACACACACACACACACACACACACACTTATTTTCGTTCCACATTCCATTATTTTCTCATGCTCATAATAATACACAAGAGTAAGACCACCACCACCACCACTAGTCATGTATAGTAACACCACCTCCCCTTCCTCCGCGTCGCTTCCCCAGACCGAGGAGGTTCGAGCTGGCCGAGTCACTGGACCTCACGGAGACTCAGATCAAAATATGGTTCCAGAATCGCCGCGCCAAGGACAAGCGCATCGAGAAGGCACATATGGACCAGCAGTACAGGTAACGTGTCTCCTTTTTTTCCAGTTACTTATGCTCCTTATCCTGTGTCGTGTGTAGTTAATAAGGGTCACTCTGAAACACTTCCTCAGCTCCATTTGAAGTGAAAGAAAGTAAGTGCCACAGAACTGAAGGGGTTAAACAAGAGAAGCTAGCTAGGAACCCAGTAAACACACCCCTCACACCGTACAAGCAATGAAATAGGTGAACTTGCCAGGTTACAGACACAACTTAAGCATGTACAACGGTAGACAGTATTAAATAAGCTACTGAAAATCGAAAACAAAACTTCAGTCTAGGCTCGAGTGAAAATAAACGTACATACACAATTCACGAATGTAGGAAAAAATGGCACAGGAATAAATGGGATCAGAATAAATGGCACAGGAAATTATTAAGCTAACCTAACCTACCCTGAAAGAATGTGCGATAATTTCCTGCGCCATTTTTTTCTAGTCCCATTTATTCCTGTGCCATTTATTCCGACACCCACAATTCACAGCATTAACTCTTTACCTTACTTCATCCACAAGTCATTGGATTTTGTCAGAGTACTGGAAAACACTGCTAAATCTTAACCAAAAATAACGTGTTCAAGCCAGAGAAATTAAAGTTTAGGGGAGAAATAGGAAGGAGAGAAGGATGATAAGTGGAAATTGGCAGAGGTGTTCACATAATTTATGGATTGCCACGTACATGTCTAGTGGCGTCTTGCAGCTTCCCTCATGTTCTTATGTTACTAGAGACGAGTGCGCTTCGGAGGAGACAAATCACGAATGCGTTATCTTACTTCAATCGTCCATTTCATCGTGACAGTGAACACCGGGCTTCATTCCCACCCCTGCACCCTTCCTCCCGCCCTTCACCCTACCCACACCCTGCCGCCCCCACGCCTCGGAATCAGGGGACGGCTAAATGGGAGGAAGAAGAGTCACCTGTCGCTATCTACTCCTAAGGCTGCCGTGCGTCCCGTCTGCCTCCCTTCCTTCCTTCCTCCTTCCTTCCTTCCTTCCCTCCCTCTCCGGAACTTGAGGGTTCCTGCCCATTAAAAGGAAAATCGGTATTGGGTTTCCTGCAGTTCATTATACTTTTCCCAGGTAATTCACAGTCACCTGGCGGATGGTCTGAATACAACCTGAGAGACTGAGTAGTGTTCAGGGAGGAAGGAAATTGATAGTGACAGATGGGGGAAGTATTATATCGAACTGCAGACGAGATTGATGAAGCGTAGAACAGATTCACTGGATAATGTTAAGGATAAAATGAAGAACTCCATGTATGTGAGGATAATAATGCGAACTTGACAAGACATTGGTGGGGAAATTTCTTACGACGGGAAAATGAGATAAAATAAACCCACCAAGTTACAAACAAAGCTCGTGCATGTATTACGACAAACTGTATTAAACAAACTACTAAAAGCAGGAAAAAAACTTCAACCAAGACAGTCACTTTTTTTTACCTTACTTCATTCATGAGTCATTTAATTTTGTCTCATAGCACCTTCTTGCGTACTGGTTGATTCTTGCGTGTAATCAGAGACCTTCACCCCCTTCCTCCTCCTCCCCTTCCTCTACCACCGGCCCCTCGATCAGCTCATTCTCCTCTCCCTCTCCCCACCACCCCGGCTCTCACTGCCCGTTCATTCTGTAATCTTCAAACCTTTAATCTGATCGACACAACATCTGTCCGTTCGCCACCTTTCATAGATCCTCCTCCTCCTCTTCTACCCTGGTATTCTCTTCCTTTACTCCCTCTGAAAACCCTCTTCCTTCCTTCCTTCCTTCCTCTCCCCCTCCCCTTTGCTCTGTCTACACACCTCTTTCCTGCCACCCTCTCTTCCTCCTCCTCCTCCTTCTCCTCATCTTCCTCTCTCCTCCCACCCCTCTTATCACTTTACGAGTATATACATCAAATTCTCCACCACCACCACCACCACCACCACCACCACCACCACCACTTTCCCAGTAAACGTTCCCTCTCCCTCTTCACAATACCACCGTCACCGTCACATAATAACAGTAAACACGTCCCAGTTCCTCCTACCCATCATCCTCTTCTACTCCACTTAGCACATTACCAACCACTTTCTCTTACACACACACGCGCACGCACACACAGACACACGCACATAATATCACACCTCTCCTCCTCTTCCTCCTCGTCCTCCCCCCGTCAACGAAGCCCCGTAAGTCCTGTTTAATCCAAAGGGACTTAGAGCGTCGAGCAAGTGACGAGACTCCATAACAAGGGTTGTCTCAAAGGGAAGGGAGAGGGAGGGTGCGGGAGGGGAGAGGAGCTAGGAAGCGAACGAGAAACAGAGAAGGGAGCAAGGTACTGAGAAGGGACGCCCGAAGGTAATGTGTGCACCAATGAAGGAAGTGACGGATGGAAATTGTGGAGGAGGTAGAAGTGGAAATGAAGGAGTAGGGAAAGTCGGGGAATGCAGGGGTATGGGTAGTAGTAATAAGTAGTAGTAGTAGTAGTAGTAGTAGTAGTAGTAGTAGGAGGAGGAGGAGGAGGAGGAGGAGGAGGAGGAGGAGGAGGAGGAGGAGGAGGAGGAGGAGAGGAGGAGGAGAGCCAGGTGTACAGTATTGGGGGGAAGGGGTGACACCTGAGCCAAGCTGTCTTCATCACAGATTTGCTCGTTGCCAATCGCTGCTGAACTTGAAGACCCGAGTAACCTTCTACACTTTACCTCGATACTTAACCACTGTATCCTCTCACTTACAATATTCATTAAAGGTTACATTAATGATTACTGAGATTATCATAAGTGATTCTCCTGCTACGGTATATAACATGAACTACAGAACCACTTCGAAATGCTGCTATGAATAGGTCAGATAATTAAAGCAAATCAGGCGTCCCATCACCCCACGAGGAATTAATACAGCGTTGCAATTCATGATAAACATATGAAGGATCCGAGGAAGCACCAGGGAAGAGCACAAACGTCTGCTGTAGCTCGCCCTTATGCCATTATTTAGGATAAGCCACACTGGTAACAAAGGCGAAGGTTCACAGGAAATTACAACAATCCCATTATTTAATCGTAGTAATCAGGGCCAGTCTTGTGTGTGGTATGCATGTAATACGACTATAACTATTCTTCTAAGCATCACATCCATATCTTCTTCACAGACTACCGTTACGAAACAATACACTCATATTAACAATGATCTCTTTCTTTTTCTGCGCAACAGTGTGGTTTTGACATCTTGACACAATATTTATCGCTTTCCTCACTGAATAATTTAACTTTTTCGTCTCCAACTTCACAGTAACCAATTACGTTGTGACGCCCGGTTCTGATATTTAAGGGGTATTTTCGTAATTTACTGAGGCCTATTCTTTGTTCACACCTAAGTTATCTTCACAAAAAAGTGTACCACCACCATCCATTTATCATATACCCGTACCTTATTTCTTTATATCAAAAGTTTACGAATACATACTGAGTTGACAGGAACATATGCCTTTACTCCCATGCACTCAGTTTCTTCAATAAGCAGCTTCAGCCTCCTTTCCTCAAACTTGTTCACTTGCTCCTGATATCACGCATTTCCACTCCACAGTTCCTTTCCACCTCAGTAATGTCACACACTGGCCAAGCCCATCAAATGTGTTAGTTCAAAAACGCATTCACCACCTACATCCTCTTACCTTTTTACCTTTACTTTCCTCACACTGCGCACAACTTGCACCACCACGCTGGCCGGTCTTGAACTACCATGCCCTACACACAAACACAGATACTGACTGCTCTGAGAGAGAGAGAGAGAGAGAGAGAGAGAGAGAGAGAGAGAGAGAGAGAGAGAGAGAGAGAGAGAGAGAGAGAGAGAGAGATAACAATGCAAAGTTCAGCCTAGCCTAGCCTAGCCTAGCCTACATCTCATCTCACCTTACGTAACACCCTAACTCATCTTTTCTAGCATCATTTATCTCTCACCTCAACATTTATAGGAAACACATTAGCGAACCTCATCTCACCTAACCCTGTCTTACCACACCTTACCTAACATCTCCCTTCACCTCATTTTACCATGTACAGTACATATCATATCGTTTAGTCTCAACACTTCCCCTAAAATAGATTTACTCCACTTAGCCCTGCCTCAACCCTGCCGTGCCTGGAGGTGAAGTGAGTGGCAGATACGTGTTCCTACGCCGCCAGCTGTTTTAGGGGCGAGCACCTCCTTTATTGGTGGCTCAGTGTTCGAAGGGAAGTGGGAGCGCGATTTCCTGACGTGCCTTCCCCCGCCATTAAGGTTCGGATGAAACTTTGATGTCGGGCGGCCGAGGCTCTCAAGTCTGATGTCTTCTTTACCTTTCTGGTGCTAACCTCTGCTGACCCCACCATGGCCCTCCACCGCCAATTAAGTTAACAAGGAACACCATAAACTGCATCACTTATATAATTTGCCCGTCAGTGATTTATTTGATAATTCTAGTTTCTTGTACGTACGCCAGAGGTGTTTTCCTAACCGCTTTGTAAGCTGAACTACCATTTTTTTTTTTTTTTTTTTTGTATGTGTACAAGCGCGTGAATATAAAACTTTGAGAATAAACAACAAAACCGCACCACCATTATTTCCAACGCGTTTTGACTCTGCCAAGTCGTTTCTCTAACATCTCTGTTTAGGCGCTACCAGTCAATAGCCACAGCATCACATCACAATGTTACAGTCCGTTCAGATTAACTAGGCTTTCCCTTCTTCCCCTTCCGATGTATACCTTTGGCCACGGTAATGGTATGAGTAAGCTCTGCGTGCACGTGGCCTCACTCTTCCTCCTCATGTGAACGGTGGCGATTTTGTGGCCGCAAGAGGGGTGCATGTGACCCGTGACTGCTAAGGCCTACTGGTATTTCCCTCCATGGCAGAAGACCACCGTTTTCAGCAAGATGATCAGTGCACTCAGTACGTACATGCAGTGGCCAGCCGACCCAGTGGGACGGACTAGCCAGGAGGCTGAGGAGGCTGGGCGGCCGGGCAGTGCAGTCACGTGCCGCGCTGGAGGTGGAGGCCATTAAGATCCCTAGATAACATGATTGCCTATTAGGTGCTTCCGGGTGATTAGCTCTCTCTCTCTCTCTCTCTCTCTCTCTCTCTCTCTCTCTCTCTCTCTCTCTCTCTCTCTCTCTCTTCTCTGTGTGTGTGTGTGTGTGTGTGTGTGTGTGTGTGTGTGTGTTTTTTAAGAATAAATGAAAATCAAAAGGCAAAATAATATTGTAGACACACACACACACACACACACACACACACACATTCAGATGGATTAGTGGTATGTCAGACAATTTCCATCGGTGTGGCTGGCTGGGCGCCGCGGCAAAGACCAAGGCAAGGCAAGGCCTCATCGCAGTGTGAGTCAGCTGCCGCCTCGCCCCAACGAGCGTGCCACGCGACCACCTTCCGGCCGGTCACGTGACCATTGTCAGGGGTCATTGCCGGATTGTCAGCACCTGGGTCGCCCCATGGCTGAGAAGGGTAACCGCAGGCTGCTGGTGTCAATTACGGGCACTGAACTATTATCAGCACACTGTCATGATCATTAATGGACGAGAGTGTGAAGTCCGGCGTGGCCGACGGTGAACCAGCGAGTTAAGAAGCGGTATCGCTTCATTGTTATGTGCGTGACTTGTTTGCCATCATCCCCACAGAGTTCATGAAGCCTAATCAACAATTTAATTCATTCATTATTATTTGTCTAAGTGGGCTTCTAGCAGGGCCTGGGAGGGGGACACGTCACGCCATTCACACACCACGCCGCCTTAGTGCCTCTTGATGGCATTACTGTGTTAATAGTTCGTAAACTCTTGGCTTACGTTCTGTGGTATGGTCATTCTCTGACAAGTGAACTGGGGCTATAGTGTGTAAAGAATCAACCTTACAACCTTTCATTCTGTATTTATGCAATTAATGTATCTGACACGCCATAACCTCTCATTTTTGCCAAACGTCAGGTTTGAAAAATATATACACATCCTCCTAACTTATCCTTGAGGGAAAGACAATCAAATATAATAACCGTACCGGTGTAACTGATAAAAAGAAAGAAATACACCATCTTAAAAACACAATTGACAATAAACCGTTTGCCAGAGTGAGAAGAATACAACAATCTCAAACAATACTGTGAAAGTATCATTGCTAACACTCACCAGCCCTCCTCACTCCTCAGGCTGCCGCTGTGTCTCTGGCATTACCGCTTCATGACGAGTATTGTGCTGATAGCCGCCATCTTAACACACACATATACACCAGTGACCTCAACACACTGCATAAACAACACAAGCCAACCATTGAACACTTCCTTGCTCTGCGACTCAAGGTGCCATGAGAAGCAGCCCGCCAGGCACATCACTGGAACCTCCCATAACTCTTATCCCGATCTGTACATTCTATTAAATCACGAGGCTGTATTATTCTCTCTCTCTCTCTCTCTCTCTCTCTCTCTCTCTCTCTCTCTCTCTCTCAATATCGAGGACTAGAATATAGATAGCCTACTTAAAAGTTTTGCGTATTTTTTCATGTTTCCGGCATATTTCAGAGATTCGTCGAAGTTACTGACGGTTTTCTTCATTGTCACACGTGTGAATACAAATTATTTCAATGGCGTGATGCAAACTAGATCCATAATTGAACAGAGAAAAAACCAAGTTATTTCTTCTACCGTGATGCATGTGTAGCCTATACCATTGTTAAACTCGACCTCTTAAAAGATAATGGTACTGACTACTGCTTTCACTAAATTCCATGAAAGTCATCCACTTTCACGTGAATACTATACAAAGTTCTAACCTTTAAAGCAATACTTTACACTAAAATCTATCAAACATAAATTTATTCTACCGTAGAGAAGTTGTGAATACAAGAACAGTACGGTGAATAAGATCTAACAATTTGTTAAGGTGGCTTCTCAATTACTCATAGCATGTGAGTGACTGAGACATACTAATGAATTACGCACAATGGATCTGACTGTTTTCACCCTGTAATCATAAAAGTCAGACACACGTAAAGTAATAGCCATCATTAATTACTCAATATAATAGCTACCTTGTAATTAGTCCGTGCTGTGCCTTTGGCCCATTGGCCTAATAAGAGGCATTAAACAGAGAAAGGGGGACAGAAGGGAGCCCGGCGGGTTACGAAAGCTGATGAAACAAAAGGTTCCTGTTAATGGTGATCAATCCGCAGGCTGTTCGACATCCGCGCGTAATTCGAACTTTGTGATGGTGAACGGGTGAAAAAAGATAAGTAATATGAACAGAAAATTGAAGACACAAAGCTCTCCCACTTTACAAATAAGTAAACAGACAGACACTTAAGTAGATAAATGAACATTGGAAAAGGAAGTACG
>CM035196.1:13951466-13983575 GCA_020233015.1 Callinectes sapidus | reverse complement strand
AGAGAGAGAGAGAGAGAGAGAGAGAGAGAGAGAGAGAGAGAGAGAGAGAGAGAATTATTGCACCATAGATAAAAACTAATTTATCTCGTGGTTAGCACTTCAAAAAAACTCAAAATGCATATCAATAAGGATTTTTGATGGAAGTTCTCTTAGTATCATTGAGCTCAGCTTTTCTCCCTTTACAAGGACTAAGAATTACTTTGAATTATAAGCAAGGGATGTTTCTTATGTTCATGATGACTTATTGAGAAACTTTTTGAAACTTCATGAGAGAATGACAAAGTGTTGTGATAGATTCTGGTGAAAGACACTCTTCTAAAATTATTAATAGTTATAGTGCATCATGAGACAAGGACAAGACAGACTTGCTACTTGTGATGTTGGCTTTCAGCCATGTTTAACTTATTTAATGAAACATTGTATGTAAATATATCTACAGATCTATAAAGAATAAGTTAAACTTTCTGATACTGAATAGCAGTACTAGGTCCTAATGTTAGTTACCATTATATGGCTAAGATGACACGTTTCTCTATGTTTATGAGAACCACAAAAATGTTAAAAAGTATGTATGGGTAACTATATTCATATCAAGTATTTTTTGGCATTCATGTTCTATCTGCATTCAAATACTAAACAACCCATATTCACTCCATCCCTTGTTATACAACAAACACGAGTATACACACACAGTGATATGGGCAAGACTTTATCCTGAAAATCCCTGAAATTCAAATGTATATATTACTGGTCCCTCACACCAAATATTTAACATTTCTTATTTAAACATTTATATTTTTGATTCATGTATTCATTCAAAGAAACTTGATGCAAAAGAAACAGTAGCCATATGTTACATTAATTATAGTAACTGCACACCCACAGGCCATGAATGGTCTGAGAAAATTTGTTTTTTTTGTAGTCTGCAAACTCTTATCAATACATTGGTTAATTCTAAAATATTATAAAATTTAAGTATCTTTGACTTCAAGCTGTGTAAGTGAAATAAATTATTTTGTATTAAGTAATACATTACAATACAATATGTATATCCTGATATTTTTCAGTATTTTACTGATATTCTTTACACAGACAATTTTTTGTCTACTATCTCTGATCTCTATAAGCCCTTTCAGTATTTAATGACAAATGCCAAAAGATTTCTATTTTTTTATCTATGATCTTAGCTTTTCTGACAATGTATCTTAAGTTTCTGATGTTTACACATGGCCAGCAAGATTTTTTTGTCCTCTTCTGTATGTTTATATAAAGAAACCCTAGCAATCCAGTCATTAAATATGCACAATAATCAAGCCCAAAACAATCAATCACTGACTAACAATTCTCCTCTTGAAACAGCTCCAATTATGAAAAGCAGGCAAGGAAGACATGAGTATCAGAAAAAAGAAAAAAGTGTTATGTATATGCCAAATGTTTGTATAAAATGTCATCACTATTTTCTATACTGTGTGCTGATCAATAAAGCCATGTCCACACCAGGAAACATTGTTTAGGAACTGTCTGCAAATATTTGGGTACATTTGAGAGACATTTGGGAAGTATTTGAAAAACATTTATGAAAAAAAATCCTTTCAGAAACAATGTTTTTTGTCTAAGCAATATATCCATTCACCCATCCATCAATCCATCCATCTATCATCACATCAATCCACTTTCTCATACTACATCCATCTACTCTCTCATTCATCCATCCTCTCATAGATCTATCTGCTCATCCATCCATGAAGAATGTCTTATCATTTGCATATATTTGAGAAACATTGGATAAACAGTTTTGAACCATTGTTCAGAAGCAATGATTCATTGTGTTTAAATCTATGGAGACAAATAGCCTGGTTTTACACACTAAATAAGTCAATGTGAGAAGGTCACCAACAAGACGACTAAAGGAATCAATAAATTAGAAGAAGGCTAACAAGTAGTGAGGGTTTTGACCATAAAAAATGGATTGCTAGAATAGGAAAGAACATGAGAATATTTTTTGGTACAATTTTTTTTCAGTAGTGTCCAGAAGGGCGTAATGCATCAAAGATATGATTATGCAGATAGATGGGCAGACATATAGAGTTGAGAAGAAAATGTCCAATTCATGATGCAAGCATACAAAAAATTCATTCATATTCTAGTTTTCATCTTATTTAACATTGTCAACAGCTCTTTTTCAGATGGATAAAGCAGTCAACCTTGTAATAAGTGAGAGCAAGCAGGAACAAACTAAGCATAACTGATTGACTCACTGGAGAGGGGGGAGGGGGCATAATCTTAACATCTACCTCAGCTGTTAAGCAGTGATAGATGTTGATAATTATCAAAATTATGTCATACTCCAAGTCACTGACTGAGTTATATCCCCATACACTATAATTTAATAACAGGTGATATAAAGATTGTAAAGTAGTAAATATGTAATGTTGATTAGTATCTTCCTTCCAAAGACATCTCAGTGGCATGATGAAAGTGGTGACCTACTTATTAAAATTCTTGATCATCAGTCTATGTTAATTTGATGATTAATATAAAAAAAAACTATGGTGGGAGGTGATGAGAGTTCAAATAAGACATTGCCATCTCTGTCTTTTTGAATATTGGCACTTTTCAGCTGTCATACTCCATAATTTTTCTTTTGTATCAACTTAAATCATTAATCACATTACACTGTTGGGTATATATGAGCAGTTGATAAACTAAGTAGAGAAAATTATGGTACCACAACACCTTGATGTAGAGCAATATAAAATAAAATATTTCTGTATTGATACTCGAGCATTAAAAAAATTCAACTAACCAGAGCATGCACTTCCCAATGAGTGCCAGATAACCAGGGTTTCTCTACACATAGTTTCAGACAAAATAGGTTTGCTATATTATACTAAAATAAATTACAATTGCATGACATAAAGGATTACAATACATACAGTAGTACTTTTTGCCATGCATAGAATTCTCAGTCAGAAAGGCACCAAATTTTAAGATACAATCAAGTGCCAGTTAGAAAAATACTACATACATATCTAGTCACATAGAATATAATTACATCAATAACTTCATTACATCAAGCTACTATTATACTGCCCAGTGTGTTCTATGGAAGCCATCAGCTGAAAGTAAAATAATAGTGATTTATTATAACTCTAAAAACATTTAAGTGTAGTAAGTACTTAAATGTACAGTCTTTCAGGATACTGACCTGTTTCTTGAAGTGAACAGTATATATATGATGAAAAGACATAGTAATAGCTGAAAACTTAGACAACAAGACAATTAAGACTACAGAAAGCATCATAAAATACTGATAAATCAGATAGCTTACAGAATATGACTTATTACACAATAAAAATTAAATGCTTAATACAGTGAGTCCTCCTTATATGGTAATTCTGTATCGCAGTTACGATATTTGGTAATTACTACCCTCGATTCTATTTACAGTAAGAAAAATTCACAGATACGGTATCCGCTCGTGTTTTGTTTACACCATAGAGCCACCACACTGTGTGGCCACCACAATGATCAGTCTTCCCGCATTTCCGGTGAACACAAGTTAAATCCTTACAGTGTGTTTTTTATGGATATTATTATCACGACACATAGTGACGCGCCCATAATGCCCACAAAACGTTCTACAGACACTGCTGGAGTTGAAAGGCAAAGCAAAAGAAGAGTAGTCTGACATTAGAGGTAAAATTAGATATTTTGAAGAGGAAAGAGCAGGGAGGAGGTACATTTGCCATAAATTGAAACTTGGGCCTAACCCAGTCAACAGTCTGGACGGTGTTGAAGGATTGGGAGGGGCATCATCTGATAGAATACATGGTGAGTGAAAGATAAATAAAAACATTTTCTGTTTATTTCTTTTTGCAGTACTTTACATTTTTTATGTGACTATTTTCATGTATTTTCATGTCTGTAGGGGTGACTTTCGAAGTGCTGGAACACATCCTATTATTACATATTATAATGGCTTTGGTATACGGTAATTTCGATTTGCGGTAAGGTTTTCAGGAATGCATATGTACCATAAAACGAGGACTTACTGTATTGTCAAAATTACAAATCTAACCACATCAGCCAGACTTTCCTGCATCTAAGGGATACATCAATAGAATCATGTGCTATTCATTCACCACAGTCGCCTGCTGGTCACCCAGCCAGCCTTTCCCTATGGAGCGAGCTCAGAGCTCATATAGATCAATCTTCGGGTAGGGCTGAGACCACATCACACACTTTAGTGTGTATGTGTGTGTACACATGAGTGCTCACACACAAATACACACATACACACACACATGTGAAAGAAGAGAAGGCTAACACTCTCCTTGGACAACACATTTACAATGTAAAGGCACTGACAACACTAAACACAAACATGACTTAATGCTTGAATTTTCCTGAGTCTCAGTTCCTATTTTTAGCCATTGAGCTCAATGATGACAATGATGATAGTCATTTAATATAAATTGTAACAACACACACTGAAATGATTTGATAAAAAATGTGATATCTAACAATATAGAAAAAAAGCAAGGAAAAAAAAAACATACTCACCTAAGGTCAGTAGAATTTCCTTTGACTGAAAAAAAGATGCAGGATATTTTAGTCTATAATATTCACCTAGTTTCACATTTTGTTTCACAGCACATATAACTAAACAATTCAGAGACAAAAGCTAATTTATTCTTTGGTAGAAACCAAGGGCCTTGAGGTGAATAATCTAAGAATAAAACAATCATTATGAAAAGATGAACTTGATGCTCCACCCTTAAACAACAAAGTATTCAAAGACACTAAAACATGTTGGCATTCTGTGAGTTATCATTGTTTAATGTTGATAAATACAAATCAGCCACATAATTGACAGAAGCTGTGACATCACACCAATTACTCACATCAGTTACATTATTTCCAAAATCTACAAATCATTTACATGATTTCTTTGTAAACTGTGATATACTTCCATACAACCACATTAAAACATAAGTATAACTAGAACTGATAGCAACTTTATACACACCTGTTCCACTGTTCTAGCTCGGAAAACATAGCAGGTGAAATGAAGAGATATGGTACAACTGGTGTCCCTGCGGAAGAAATAGGGAAAGCCTGTCAAAAATGTATTTTCGGTATGCAGAGTAAGGAATCATTATAATCATAATAATCATTATTTGTTGTACTACTCCTACCACAACTTTAAAGCTTACAATGAACAAGGATCTAAAGATGAGAACAGGCTGATGCAAATACAAAGAGATCTTGATATGAGCACATCCATTCCACATTAAATCATCTAGGCTGTGTGACTAGTCCCCATAAAGTGAGAAATAGCCCAGAGTATTTTTTCTCTTAAAGGCCAGATGGTATGTCGTAACTCAATTTAAAACAGTTTGTTACCTTTTTCTTATAAATCTGGATAATGACAGCTTCTGCTTAGTC
Organism: Callinectes sapidus; assembly: GCA_020233015.1. NCBI lineage: Eukaryota > Metazoa > Arthropoda > Malacostraca > Decapoda > Portunidae > Callinectes > Callinectes sapidus. Next base: position 13,978,124 of record CM035196.1, on the reverse strand, counting down.
TCTTGGTGTTTTCTTACTTCATTTGCTAACCATCTAATCACAATTTCTCTCCTATATTTCAAAATCTTGGCCATAATCCCTCCCCCTCCTACCTATCTTTAAATTTGCCATTCTATTTGACTTCTATTTAAAAGGAGGACAGATGACTGGCTTTTTCATCTATTTCTAGTTAGCACTAGATGACCTTGTTGCAATGGTGTAATTGAATGAACATATTTTACATAAAGATATTATTTGTTAGTAATACCTTTCATTTTGTCAAAATACTAACTATTCTGCACATGTAGGAAATATCTCAAGGTACTCAGTATAAGCATTAAATAACAATAATGATAAAAGTAAAGACATGTCACTCAAAACTTACCCTGCAATGTAGGCAAAGTATTCAAGCAGATCATTCCTCCGCCCACAAGAAGAAATCTCGGTGTAGCTGTGGCTCAGCAACATCTAAGTGACACAATACTTCCAATGATGAAAATTACTCGTATAACATAAAAGAAGAATAAAAAACTTCATTCATAAACTTGAATGACTGATATATTATGGCTGTTTCAGTTAATGATTTTAAAGAAATTTCCCATAACTTCTCACACTACAAAATAAAGCGATCTTATTTTTTTACCCAATACATGTGATACTTGTAACTAATAAAAACATGTGATACACAAAATAAATGGCACTTGCCTTCCTGTTACTTTTAAGGAGAGCTTGCACACCAATTTCACCAGTAACAAGTGTGACTGTTACAGGTTCTCTATTCTGACTGAGAACTGCAGAGACGGCATGCTCAATGTGTGTCACATCACCAGACACGCCCACTGATATGCTTCCGTAGTACTGCACCACATGACCTCTGTGGAAAAAAACATATGCTACGAATTATATATATGATACATCAAGAGTTACAGCAATCTTTCCCTATAACATGTATCAATAAAACACTCTCGACTAGACTCATGACAACTCTCCATTTATTTGTATATATTTATGTATGTATATGCAAATGCATAGGGTTACAGTAAACCCCATTTAAGTTGGACACGAATAACCCAGATATCAGATAAGTCTGACATTTTCATGATTTTTTTTACTTGTTTATTTATTTCTTTATGCTCTATTTCACCAATAGATATATTTTGCACTATGACTGAGCAATTTTATGCTATTTGGTTTATATACTGGCTAAAGTACCTCAGATACCTCTTACATCATTTGAGTAATTTGATGAGCTGTCCAGGTTTCAAATTTCAGTATACTCTAAAATTTTCAAGAGCAAAAGATATGCTTAACTAATTTTGTGAGTGAATATATAAGAGACATGACAGAAATATATCAAAGGAGTAGACATACTCTAATTGATTACTGATGAGTGATGTTTCTTGGCTTTCATTCATGGCAGTTTCTCTAAACTTTTCCTCTAAACTGTCAATATCAAGATGAAGACGGCGCAGAAGTGGTACCACTCCAGGGAACACTGTACCATTATTGTAGTGACCCTGAAAGGGGACAAAAAGTTTATTTCAAATGTCTTTTGAGATTATCATTTTAATAATTTCATAGAAATCATCCACTTGAGTAGCAAATCCAAAAATACAAGAGATAGTGTGTTATTCCCCACCGTTGCCTGCTAGCCACACAGCCAGCCTTTCCTTATGGAGCGAGCTCAGAGCTCATAGACCAATCTTCAGGTAGGGCTGAGACCACATCACACACTATACACTGGGACAGCGAGGCTACAACTCCTCGAGTTATATCCCATACTTACTTGCTGCTAGGTGAACAGGGGCTAAATACACATTAAAAGACTTGCTCATTTGCCTCATTGCGTCCAGGACTTGAACTCAGTTGTGAGCCGAGCGTGCTGACTACTACATTATGTGGTATATAACACATTAAGAGGTTTACCCATTTGGCCTCCATTGGTTCTTGAAATATAAACTTTTTCAGATAACTTCTCATGTAATAGGAAAATTTGAATTTTCCAAGTGTGTGGAATGATTCTCATCTAATCAGCAAACTGAGTCTCAATACCATAAAAAATGTGACAAGTACAATGAGTATAAGAATTGTGCATATAATGCAAGTCCTTCGTACACGATTTGAGAGATGGAACAATTGTCACAACAGTACCATCATGATGGTCCTATAGGAAGAAAAATAAGGTAATCAACACTTTTTAGGAAGGGACTGTACAACAGTACTTGCCTTTTAATGATGCAAAAGTAGGAGAAACTCATAAGGTTTCCCATGTTCAGTAGTTTTAGAGAAGCAACATGGCATTCATAAAAACAGTAAACAGGATAACATAAGATTTAATATTCTCTATGCATTACCTGGATATTTCTAATTTGATACTTGGAACACTGAAATCTTAAAACTGAATGTTCAAACAATACGCTGAAAATAAATGAAAAAGACTACGTGAAAAATTTGTAATTCTGGAGGAAAATCAAGACAAAGTCATGGTTCCTATCTCACCTTAATGACTTTGAGTGACACAGGAAGCCCTCGGTTTTGACGCAACAAGGCAGACACTCGACCCCGGCGCCAGCCATGAATACATGTCCCAAATGCTTCATCAATTACGTCACCAACCTCTATTTTGTTCTATGGAAGGAAATAAGCAACAACAGAACAGTTACCAAAATTCAAGACAACAAAATTTAATGTGATAAGGATACACTAACGTATGATGGAAATATTTGTCCACTTGTTGAAGCATCAAATATCATACAGTGCACATAACACACATAGAGTATGTAAGTGAAATGCATTAACATGAGGAGAGAGAGAGAGAGAGAGAGAGAGAGAGAGAGAGAGAGAGAGAGAGAGAGAGAGAGAGAGAGAGAGAGAGAGAGAGAGAGAACTAAAGTGCGAGTCTAATACGTAACAAGCATCCCAGATTGATCTGGTTATGGTCATCCTTTTGATGGAGGTAAACAAAAAAAGTAGGAAATATAAATAAATAAATGAGTAAACAAATAAATAGATAGATAAATAAATAAAGCTAGACAGAGAGACAAATAAAAAATCATAATAGCACATGGGATTTGAAATCATTCAATGGTATTCAGAAAAAGAATCAAACAAGAACATATATTTTGTGCTCCCATGCATTTGTCTCCACAACCTAAAGCAGGTGCACTACAGCCACATCCTTTACCTCCATTATATAACACCAAAGAAAAGATAAAATCTACCATTCAGCCTGCCCAAAATATCATGTTGGTTCATTTATACTCATGAACCAGAAAGAAACACACCAAAGTAGAGTACTGGTCAATCTTTTTCAGGCTTCCAAGCAGATTAATGTTCCCACCCTGAACTAAGTACACAAACAATCTAAAAAATCTTGAGAGAGAGAGAGAGAGAGAGAGAGAGAGAGAGAGAGAGAGAGAGAGAGAGAGAGAGAGAGAGAGAGAGAGAGAGAGAGAGAGAGCAGAAATCCACAAGACAAATAACATAGCTATTTACAGCAGATGCAATGCAATAATATTCCAACAGCTTACATCTTCCGCTGCAACACTCCCTTCCTCCACCTTCACAACCACAGCTCTTCCGCTCACATGACTGCCACCCATACAAAGGGAAAAAACTGGTTAGTAATGCTCAAGTTGCTAGTGAGGTTAATTGTGAATGTATGTTCATGCAGTTGGACAATGCAGATAGCCCTTAAAAAGCAACCAAATGCAATCTACGTAAAGCAATTAATATAATATTCACTTACATAGTTGTTGAATGAGAAAATGATAAAAAAGTATGATCAAGGTGATGAAGGAAGAGGGTATCTAGAAAAGAAATGTTAAGCAAAGATCTAACAAAAGTACAACCATGATATTTCACAAGATTGTATTATTTCAATACATTCAAGAAACAAATGTAGCTTAAAATTAAAGTTGAAGATGGATGAAGTGAATCTAGGAAGACTTTTCTATAAATATGAGGGCATAGAAGTAGAAATAAAGGAATGTCCATAGAGGGGGGAATAAGGACACATCAGACCTGCTCATATCAAAGCATGGACTAAAAATAATAAATTGGGAGCAATTTCTCAATCTGATAATAATTTCAATTGATTTCAAGTATTTTCAAATTACAGATGACTGTGCAGCGTGGACAGAAATATAGTTAGTAATGCCTGAAAAATAAATATGACAATTAACAATAAAGAAAAGAAAAAATATTCCTCAATAGAGAAACATGTGATGAGGACAGCTGGAGATTAATTTAAACTATAAAAAGATGCTAATATGGTATTAGACTACATTGATAAGGACACTGAGAGATGACTATTATCAAATATCCAAGACTATGGATACATGTACTTTATATAGGTATGGCTGTGCCTTGGGGTATAATAGGGTGTTGCATGATACTGTCCCTTTTCCCTAGGGGTCCAGGGGGCTTAGTGTGAGTGATCTGTACACCAACATGTGATGCTTTGGTTGGCCACCACATGTGGGATTGCCACTTTGGTACATACATTGGTGTACTGGGCCTACAACCATAATCCATTCCAAAATTCTTGTTAGAAGTACAGAACAGTTCAACGGTAAAAAGTTACTCTCAAAATTTCTCCCACCCCAAGAAGTTACCTAAAAGTGCAGTGAAATGCATATCAAGAATGCCTTTTGGCCAGCAATATATCACATAATGTATAAAGAACAAATAATGAAGAAAAAATGTAGATAGTTGAAATTATAAATGAGAAACTATTTCTTGTTAAATGTAAAGACAATATTGGTATCTAGAAAAGTTCACTTTTCTATCATAAAGACTATTGGCATACGAACCCTCAGATGTTCTATAATATTAGATGAATGAAAAAAGAAATAACATATGCAGACTTTGAATAGCATAGACATGCAAAAATGCAAATAAGCCAAAAAAAAAAAAAAAAAAAAAAAAAAAAAAAAAAAAAAAACCTGCTATAACACAATGGTACGTACATAAAGTAAAGAATATACTACATCATATACATTACATATATCATCTCAATGACATTTTAAAGGCTGTTATGTAAACCAAACATACATTTGTGTATATTGGATTTTTTTCCTAAGTCTTACCCAAGATACACTCCAAGATCCATACAGGGAACAAGTTCATGTTTCTGGTAGATTGGGAGTTGCCATGTTTCATCCAGAAAAGAGGCATTCTCTAGCTGCAGGTCAAAAGTGATGTGTGAGCACTGATACAGGAGGCTGAGGAAGATCTCACCCAAGATTTCATTCCCAATTATGGAGTCGTCTTCATATATGCCACTGTTGCATTTCATGCGCACCTACAAAAATAACAATTGATAAATCAAATTACTAAAATGTAATAAATACCATAATGAATTATGCTTGACACATATTGCATAAATTAATAAAACCTATACAAAAAACCATATAAAAGCTAACTAGAACAAACATAAAAGGTAAATCAATGCTTTCTGAAGCATAAGCAAAGATCATCATGCATTTGCTGAAGCCTAGTTGACATCATATGTATAGGGCATGGTGGGAATAATCACAGGTAAAGTTTCCTTACGATGGTTTCAACTGGTACATGAAGACACTTGTTTTTTAAAGCATGTCTAATGAACAATCTTCCTCGCCCCTGTGGTGTTGACACAGAGGTGTTGTTTGCTACAGCTTCTACTATATGCTTGTAATTGTTGTCAACCCTGTAAAGCTCAAAAGCATTATAAAACAAATAGATAACATTTACATGTTTTGATAACATATATAATCAAAACATTTTTACTCTTTACATTCTGTTGTATAATCATAACCACTATTAGAGGATTTCATTCAAGTCTCCTTTCTACTGAATATATAAGCAGGAAAAATAAATAATCAAAAGAATATCATTTGAAAATAATAATAAATAAATAAAAGCTATTAATAATATGGCATCCCAACAGACAAATAGTAATTGTATTTCTTCACTGGACACTAATTAGACTTTAAAACTTCTTCCACTGGGTGATCTTGGTAAACTTCTAATGATTTACTATAAGTATATATATCTATATGCTAAATTGATACAAAGTCCTTACATGTACTAAACATTAGTATGTACCATATATGCAATACATAAATTTTCACTAATGTCTATGTGTAGTCCCCGACTAACTGAGCAGTGTCTGACACATCAGGGTTGCCAGTTGTGCATCTTTTTGAAAACTTGTTACCATGTAGGGCAAAGATACTAATCTCTCTCTTCTAAAAACACACACATAGACTATGCACATTTCACGACATAAAAGTTATCATAGTATGTAGGAGAGAGAGAGAGAGAGAGGGGGAGAGAGAGAGAGAGAGAGAGAGAGAGAGAGAGAGAGAGAGAGAGAGAGAGAGAGAGAGAGAGAGAGAGAGAGACTGCATCTTCCTCTGATGTGTAGCACAGTAAAATGCACAATTGGTAATTCAGACCTGGTAGATGTGGTCCAGCCAGCCAGAGCTACATATCAACACTAATGTTTACAAATCAACATACCCTGCACACATCTGTGTAGTTTTCTCCACCCATGACCAGTAATCTCGTCTTGTAAGGCCAAAGGCAGAGTGGACAGTATGATTCAGACCTTTCCGAAAGATTGTTTCCAATACTTCACAGAGAGGAAGTAGAAATGCTTGAGCATCCATCACAGGTTCACTTAAGCCTGTTTTCGTTGCTTCAAGAATATATCCTATAGGGCATAAACAAGATATCTCATGTAATTAATAGCACAATAAGGAATAATGCAGGAAGATGAATGCCACAATAGGGTTACATCAAATATAGGTACCTCTTGTCTTAAGCAAAATCATTTATATATATATATATATATATATATATATATATATATATATATATATATATATATATATATATATATATATATATATACACACACAAAGACACACTCACACATACATATACTCTTATATATATTCAAATATTAATGTACACAATCTATTGGTTCCTTTACAGGGTCAGCTCCTGGTTCAGTTCAATTAGGGTATTGGTGGAGAAATCTGTCAGTCTAATAGACATGAAAAAGGAGTAAAACATTCTAAGACATTTTTCTTCTATACACCTTCCCTTGGGAAATTTCTCATTTAGTATTTATAATCATTTAAAGTTTTACCCTGGACCCCTCTCCTGAGGTCTGCAAACTTTAAAAAATGCAATAAAAATGCATTAGTGGGTTTTCAGGGACTTTTTGTTGGATCTTGGGAATTTTTCATAATGGTTTCTCAGAGGTAGGAATGCTCATTTTATGTTCGAGGCATCAAAATACAGGTGTCTCCTGATAAATGATAATAATTGGTTCCCCAGAATCCTATCATAAGGCAAAGTTAGGTTAGTGTCATAGCGGGGGTATGTGGGAGGGCGCAGCACCCTAGGCTAAAAAAAAAAAAGGAATGTTATAAAATTTCCTCAGATTTAGAAAAAAAACTCGAAACATATAGGGGAATTCCCGTCGATTTTTCAATGGCAATATATCCCTCATATATGTCTCCCACCCCAAAACAAAGAAAATTCACCACAGGCCCACAAGCTTGTTGGAGACAGTGGAGGGTCATGGTAGAGATAGGGGATATTGTCTGAAGCTATAAATTTACCCCACCCCTTAATGAGTCCTCTGGTCTGCTGACATCTCACATTATCTGACAATGAACAGGTTTTCTGCCCCCAAACACAACAGTATGTTAAGGACTGTCCCTGGCCTTGTGAGTTGGGACCAGTTAGTCAGTGACCACCACTAGCTGTGCTGTGAAACCTGGCACGCTGGCGGTCTGAATTGCCTCCTACCTTTTACTATCTATGGTGGTCGTACCCCGTCAGCTGGGAAGCCCACAGGTGAGATAATCTTACAGGATAGTAAAATGCATTATATCCTGAAGAACCTGGTCAGGGATCATCACAGCAGCGAATCCCATAACACTGACAATACTTGTAAACACCCATAGTCATGTATGTTCACTTAACTATCAACTTACCTTTAAGCTCCTTTATAAGTGGGTCCGAAATAGACATTGTGCACCATCAACCTTTGGTGGTCAGAAATCGACACTACCACATCAACAACCCTGAGCGCGGCACTATCCTGCACACGGTACTGTATTGCTCCTTGGAACTGCTGCCTTTGTAACGGTGAAGTGACATCTCACGGGTATTCTCAAGGATATTATTTTCAGTTTGTGCAGGCATTAATGATATTCTATGGTTATTCGTACGCTTTTGACGTTGGCAACGTTTTTGCGTGTGTAGGACACACCCCGGCCCACAGGGGCCGAACGCGGGGGAGCGGCCCCGGAGTGACCAGCAGGGCCGGAATAACTAGGGGCCGCTGGAGTGACTTGTTCCCAAGTAAACAATGGCCATGTCGCTCCTGAGACATGTTGTGTCCTCCAATGTGACAGCTGCTACAAGGGAAATATCTCCATTACTCAGTACGTCAAGTAACCAAGTACTATCATGCTTCCCTTTCATTATTCATATAAGGTGGATGACACTACTTACACGGTATTCCAGCATAACGCCGTGATTCGCCGGCACAGGATAGATTGACACATAAGGACAGGGGCGGTGTTACCCATTCACAGCTAAATTAACTACTCAACACGTTTGCTTGATTGAAAGTAAAGTCATCTACACATCTGTGGTGGCCCACCGCAGTCCGAGAGGCAATCTTCAGGGTATTTTTTTTTTACTTGTACACCAGTCTCGAGTTGGCTTTTCATACCCTTCCCATCTGTTAGAGCTTTCCATCTTGAGTAATTTGAACTCCATATATAATTTATAATGTCGCTAGCGATTTTTGAAGATTTACCTAATTTGCTGGAGGCGACTAGCCACCCGGTAGCACTTACACATTATGCTGTCTCGAAGGTAACTGACCGTTGGTCTGCGTGAAATCGTTTGTGCGTGTGTGTGTGTGTGTGTGTCAATACTCTGAGCAGGTGCTGAAATTAGTCACGGTGATTGGCTGTTTGGTTTGTCCAGGGGCCAATAAAAAAATTACATAATTAATTCTGCCAATCACAGCCTCTTGAGAATATAGAGTAGGCTTTGTTTGAAATATTCAGTTCAGTCTTGGAAGATGTATAGCCGTGAGAGGTGCATCTTGCATTACACGCTGACTTCCAATAAGGTAATGACTTCTGGCTAATACATAGAACCAGCAGGGTTCAGTTAGAGCCTGCAAAGTTCAGTTAGAGTGTAAAAGGTTCAGTTAGAGCCTGCAAAGTTCAGTTAGAGCACCCCAGTTTAGTTAGTGTAATGTTTTAGCTTAGAGCGTTGCTGGCTTATTTACTTAATTTTGAATGGTTGTATGGCATGATGAACTACTTTAGTTCACAGATTATGGAATTTTAATGCTTTAATGATGTTTGGGGTATGGGCAAGGCCGAAACTTGCTCCATTGGCGAGCGAGACGAAACTATCTTTCCCTGGTAAGTTTTGGTCTGTTTTGAATTAATCTGCCTGTTGTCTTTATCGCAAATCGTTAGTTACGGGGTTGGGGTTGGTCTCGATAATACAAAAAATGAGTGCACCACTGGAAAGTAGACATTTTTTAAGACACTCTTCTTTTGTACACTTTCTCTTGCAAATGACTAATTTAGTATCACATTCTATTCATACTAGAATTAGCAAAAATATGTATTATATATTGCATTCAGTACTGTATGTAAGACTTAGAAAAGAAAATAATAGAATTCATGTTTATTATTGGTTTGCCTATTCTTAAAATCATGTGTTTGTTTGATTTTTTATCTTTTTCAGGTAATTATGGTGTTTTGTTTGCTAGCACCAGAAATGCCAGTAAAAAGTCAGGAGGCAGCAGTCGAAATGCCAAGGGTAGAGCAAGGGGCAAATCCAGAGGTATCAAGAGAGAAGATGGTGACTGGGTAACTCAGGGAACTATTCTTGTGCGCCAGCTGGGTCTTGATTTCCTTCCTGGATTAAATGTAAGTTTGGTGATATCAAACTACACAAAAGATTAGTATTAGTTTTCTGTGCTGTAGCATCATTCTCTTTGTCAAAAGTAATGCTTTTCACATGTACAATAACAAAATGTTGCATTTCAGGTTGGCATTGGGAGAAACAGAACACTGTACGCAAAATATCATGGCCGTGTGATGATCACAACAGAAAAAGTTGATCCTAATTGGGATCACAAAATTATCAGGCGCTTCAAAGGCCTTGTCCAACAAGATGAAGGTGCCCCTATATATAAAACATATCTCCATGTCTTAACAGAGCCACAAAAAACTAATTTCAAACTTATTGATCAAATTTAAACATTGTGATATTTTACAAACTTTCCAATTGCTGTTTGAAACTACAGTAGTAGCAATGAAAATATTTTGACCCTTTCAAGAAGTCAGAAGCTCATAGCCATTAGCATGAGGAGTGAAAGCCAGATATCTCATGTCTCAGCTTGAAAAACACAATCCTCACTTACCATGCAGAACAATCAACATGAGAGTGAGAACACGGAGGCAGAAACTTCACTCAAGAGCTCCTATTGTACTACAACAGTGTTTGTGTGTGTGTGTGTGTGTGTGTGTGTATATAAATCCTCCCTTTGTATCAGGTAATGTACCATTATCATAATCAGAAGATATTATGATGGAAATAAAATATTACCATTTTCATATTTTCTAATTGTCTTGCTTGCACCACCAATACTTAGAACTAGATCTGAAAAATTTGGAATATGAGTTTCATGATGATTTCTTATTTTTCTTTTTCCTTTAAAAGAGGAAAAAACACTAAAACACCCAGAACACATCGAAACACATCCTAGAGCACTCATGAATGTGTTCAATATTTGGTTATCTGGTGAAGTGTTTATTTTTGGAAAGTAATACCTACATCTCTATGCCTTCAAAACTATTACATGGAATATGCTAATTGTCTGGGTCATTGTATCCTTAGATATCATGCTTATTGAACACCACATGAACTTAAAATTGATGCATTCATAAGGGTGATTTTTTGTTTTATTTTTCTCTTACTGTTAAACTATATCATTGTTGTTATGAACCTGCTGGTAACCAAAAATAGTAGGGGGTGGTTGGTTGACAGGAATTTTTCCTTTCACATTCATTAACCCTTTCAGTATTATGGCACATTTTCATATACATTCTCTTTACTATTTGATGGTTTTATACAGCTTAAGAAACTTATGTGGGAATTAGAATAGTGAAGACTGGCCATTGATCTTCTGACCTCCATAGACCTTTCCTAATGTCAATAAAATCATCTGATCATACCCAAACTGAAGGTAAAAATGCATTCCAGTACTGAAGAGGTTAAGGAAAAGAGTGAAAAAAATAGTTGGATTTATATTAATTGTTAAGTATTTCAGTATGAGTGTTTCGTGGTGAGGCTGGCAGTCTATATTTTTCAGTATTATATTAACATTCATCATCAGCTTCTATCCGTGCCAGTAGTGCTTACCTTGTCAAAGAAAAGCACTTGTATAGATAATGACCGGAGAAACCTGTATGAAAAAAAGCAGAATTTTTTCTGTACTCTATGCACTATTGATAACTGACTAGATGTTGAGACTATGAGTTAATCTAACACCTGATTGACAGAATGTTTAACATTTCATGTGGGGTGAAGGATAGAGAGGAGGCTGGGTTTTGGGAATTACAAGTAACATATTGTTGATGATAGAGGTGATAGTGGTAATGATGACACTGGTCAGGCACACACACACACACACACACACACATTTCTTAGCCATGTTGATTACATATACAACATTGATAACATATGTGTTTGTATAATTTTCTCTCACGTTTGTCATTGTTGGGAGGGATAATCTTCAAGATTTGGTTTACAAATAGACTGATGAACTTCAATAAAACCAATCATTGATTCTCAAGCCAATTGAAACCTGCCATGCCAGGCTCACGTCATGATCCTGGTGCCCTAATGGGAACAAAGAAAAACATGCACTAATGACATTTACACAAAAAAGGGACACATTACTTTTCTGTTATAAAATACGTAACAAAACAACTAAAGTTACCTCAATAACAACTTTTAATCACTCAACACTATCACCTATTTCATAACAACTACACACACCCAACGCTGGCTGCATCACAGAAAGACAGGGACTTCCCACCTCTACCCATAACATGTGAGAAGTGACAGAGTAATAGAGATAGGCGAATATTTTGTATTTTGTTGTCACTTATTCATTAAGGAAATTTATAGCATTTATTCACTTACTTTCATCATGTCGATTTTACTGTTGTCTCGGTAGGCGGAATCACCATTGCTTTATTCTATAATCGCTTTGACCTCTTATTGGGACTTGTATTTTTGAAGCCCTCATAGGTAGTCACTCATGATCTTACGATGTTGCCTCCTTGTAATGGTTAAAAAATGTGTCTGGAAACCACCAACTATTCAAACTTTTGAATTAGTAAAGATACACACGCTGGAATGTTTGGGAACGCGAACCTGCTGCCAGTATTGTGCGTAACTCTAGGAGAATCGGCACACACACTACTACTACTACTACTATGGGCTCGCGCGCATGTGTGTGTGTGTGTGTAGTACCAATAGGGGAAGGTTTAGGGATTCCCCACTCGCGGCGACCACTATAAGGAACAAAACCTTGGTGGCGGTAGTGGTGAAGTATTTGCTGACTACACATACCACTGGGTTCGCTGAATCTGCTTACGCAAGTCGTACCGTTTCATCTTTTACCATTAATCCCCGCCAGGCCAGCAATGGTCAGGTGATATTTGGGGGATATTATGGGTGGATGAGGAGACTGAAGGTGAAATTTGTTTATGCCTGAAATGCTGCAGAAAGATTAATTTTCCAGCATTACCTTGACTTATGAACGCATGACGTCAAAGTATTTCTGAAACCATGACAGTGTTCCGTTCCAATTGCTACTTCGTGTTAGTTGATAACATTCAGCGAGTCCGGCGGTGTGTGCTTGCCTTGTGTCCGATTCGAAATTCGACCAGCTGCTTCATGACAAGAACCACTGAGCAGAGAGGAAAGTGCCACACTCCATATAGCTGTACAAGGAAGGTGGATGTGGTTGGTCTTCATGTAGCACACTATGAAGGAGAATGCAGTGAGTTTATTTCCAGCGCATCATCCTCCATATATGTTGCTTCCTCTTCCCTTTCACTGTTTGTACTCTACGCGCGTCTTTCGAGGGCTCATTAATAACGGTGATGTAAGACTCTCTCTCTCTCTCTCTCTCTCTCTCTCTCTCTCTCTCTCTCTCTCTGAGGAAGTGACTCTTGCCACAGCCCAGCAGTTCGCTTGTTCGAATAGTTCCCTCCTGACATGTTCACAGTGAAGAATGTTGGACTTTGGAGTCTTCCTTTCTTTTTCTCTCTTTAGGTCATTAGAAACATTCCTCTCCACAGGTCGTTGATCGTATTCACTCTCTACTTTCTAATTATGGTAGTTTGACTACCATAAGGAGGATCTACCAAACTATCTATCCACAGCTACTGTGTCGGAGAGAGAGAGAGAGAGAGTCTTGCCACAGTAATTGCATCATATTGATGGCTGCCGGAGTGATGCCTTTTCAGACGCCGATATTACATTGATGGGTTTTTAATAAGACTTAAAGCGTTATTATAGGAGCTCTCTTCGTTACCATATCTTTTTAATTAAAATGTGAAGCTAATGGTGGGCCAAGACTGCAGCCTGATAACACTGCTCATTGTCAGCTGATACCGTCACGACGTCACGGCATCCTGAAGCGAACCATTAATGATCTGTCCCTTGATATTCTTTTAGTTGCCCACACACACACACACACACACACACACACACACATATATATATATATATATATATATATATATATATATATATATATCTATATATATATATATATATATATATATATATATATATATATATATATATATATATATATATATATATATAGTGTGTGTGTGTGTATTTGGTACTCTTCCTGAAAACTATTCTCTTTACCATATCACTTGATTAGCATCCGTGTGGGTAACAGTATGATGAATGTAAGAGAAAAAGAAAAATAACGAATACTAATTTACTAAGGAGATAATTTACATAATCACATAGCGAAAATCTATATACAATGGTTCTAGATTCTGGCACGCACCGCTAATGTCATCGGCTTCCCGTTTCTCGTGCACACACTGTCTCCCTAAAGCCTGTAGTTCAGATGGGTGGTCACGTGCTCACACTTCACCCGCGGCGCCCGGCCATCGCCAGGAGCGGCATGGTTAGCAGAAGCGGGTGCGAGTTCAATGAGCAGGCGGTATTTTCCCGAGACAGTAGTGATTGGGGAGGAGCTTCAGATCTGCTTGTGGGAGGCGCGGCGATGTGCGGTTTCGATTTTGCTAATTCCAGGATTGATTTGTACTCTGTAGCCAAATGAGGACTGTTGACCCTGTGTGTGGAGAATAAAGCAAAGTCACAACCACTCGTCACCTCGGGACTACATAGTCATGTTATGTTATCCTGCTCATCTTCATAACACGCCCATAATAGACATAAAAGAGTTTTAAGAAATGTTAAGGGTTCTATTCATTAGGTGGCTTAAAAAAATAGATATCAAATATTGTATTAGATTTGTATCACAGTTACCTACGTGTGTGTGTGTGTGTGTGTGTGTGTGTAACCGATGGTTTTACGTAAAGAAATCTAAAAGATCTAGAAAAAAACAACAACAAGCAAATGCTTTGTTTTAAACGAAAGTAAGACTAGACAATGTCTGCTTTTCAGTAAAACAAACTTGCTCCGAAGGTTCACTGATCCTGATGAAGCATACATAACCCATCATGGATCACAGTGACTGCTGTTAAAAACCGTTATGTATAAGGGGAAAATCCGCTTGTTAGAAAGCAATAATTAAGGTAATTATCACTCAATCTAGACTGACCTGAGGAGGAGAGGATAGGGCACTGCTGGCTTGTCAGTGGGCGGGGTGTGGGAGCCCAGCATTTCCTCCATGTGCGCCAGTTGCTCCCGAGACACACTGCTGGACTGAAAGAAGTGAGAGTGAATGATATACAAGTCCGGAGTTTAAACCGATTTCCTCTGTTGTGGAACGAAATCATATATATAAATACGAAAGTGTAACCTGTTTTTCCCACTGAATAAACAATTAGCTACATGATTGTTGCAAAATGTCAAATATGGCAAAACGTTGATGGTTAGATGGAGTGTTGGGATGAAGACGTTGATATGCGTTGTAACCGTCAGACACATGGGTGATCACAATACGTAAGACTGCTGTTGGTTCTTCTTGATTACTGATATCGTGGTGAACTGTCAGCTGCAATAAATAGCAGCCTCATTCGGTCCTACGGAGGACAAAGGTGGAGGTAGCCTTACCTTGCGTAGGACGATCCAGGTGATGGAAATATCGCAGTGGGCGCCGGGGACGGGACCGTGATATTCGTAGAAAGATGACGTGGAATCCAAAAGATGCCTTACATCGGGAGACTTTGCTCTTACGTCATCTCCCTCCTCTTCCCCCTCCTGGAAGACAAAGAGGAGTGGTTCTTAATTATTTTGTGTTTCCATGATATTAGGACAGCAGGACAATGGGGCCGCTGTGAACTGTTATGGACACGGAAGATATTTTACATCACTGAAGTGCTTTTGGCGAGAGAACACTGTACGAGTTCATAGGGTGAGGTCAAGACGTAACCATTCCTACATCGTTCATTTTTAACTCACCAGTGCCTCGAAAATGTTGTGAAGGATTTTGTTGTGACCGCTGTAGAGATGCTTTGACCACGAACCATCCCAAGAAGATATTGGCTCCTGAGGAGGATAAGCAAAGACTTGGCATTGGGAATAGTTTTGAGAGAGAGAGAGAGAGAGAGAGAGAGAGAGAGAGAGAGAGAGAGAGAGAGAGAGAGAGAGAGAGAGAGAGAGAGAGAGAGAGAGAGAGAGAGAGAGAGAGAGAGAGAGAGACTGTAGAAATTTGTGCTAAGTCACCCCCGCGCTCCTGTGCCCAAGTCTACTCGAACACCAGAAAAAAAGGCATATAACTTACTTGGAAGAACTTGACAACCACAACTATTCCGTCGGGTTGGCTCATCGCCTCTTGTAAGTTACTATACTTGGAGTTGTAGTGGATCAGCTGCGCCTCCAAGGGGAAGCTGAGGCCACCCAGAAGGTGCTTGGAACCGAGACGCATCAGCATCTCCCCGAGGTAATACTTCACTGTCAGGTTGCCGCCTGTTAGCTGCCACTGAGGTGCTCTTGTTGAGTATCTCACCTGTATACAACACATGCATAGTAGTGAGTGATCTCCACTCTTTGTTTGTTGAAATGAATGCCTGGCAGGCGAATAATAGTATAGGACAGTGAATGAAGACTTTTAAGAGTTGTCCTGAAAGTGTCTCATTGTGTTCTCGCATGATGTTGTGATCAAAGTAAACATTCTTTCCCCAAAAATAATTATCTTTATGATGTTTTCTTTCTACACAACAATGCTAGAAAATTTCAGAGACAATGTAATAGCGGAGAGTGAAATGGAGAGCCAAATTACACTTTAGCGGCGTCTGACTGAGAGGCTACGTTGGAAAGTGAAAGTATTCAACTGAAGGAGTAAAGAAGCAAGTCAGCGACAAAACCAAAAGAGAAACTAAGACAAGAAAAGTGAAACGTGACGCTTCTAAACTTCCAAGACGAAGGCGGTCAAGATTAATCAATTCACCAATGAGAAGAGAGATACATTAGTGCGTACTTACACCTATATCCGTTCAGGTTTTGAAACTACAATATACCGAGAACACTTTCATCCCTCCTGAATGTCAGGTAAAGGTCCTAGGCCACCGGTTTGTCTGCAAGACTCTTCATTACTTACATGGTTTTGTTAAGGCAGAAAAGTTCATTAAAAGAATCCCAAACAAGAAACCTTGCCCTTACCCTGACGATGTGGCCGTCGTTAACAACACTGACGGTGCGACAGTTGCCCAGGCGCTTCCAGGAGAGTGCCGGCGAGACCACCACCTCCGCATCACTCAGATGGAGATCCAGCTGAGTGCGATGGCATACCTCCTCTTCTATACCTACATCGGATATCACCACATCCGGGAAATCCAGACAAGTTGTACGACTCCGCTCTGGGGTGGAACACGTGATGGCCCGCTCCGACTCACTCCCACTGAGAGTAGATACATATTCATTTCATTATTAGTATTTTTCTTTGAAAGAAAGCTGAGCTGGCTACCCAGGCAATACATGTGTTTGCCTCTTACTCTCTTATGTCAAGGGAGGAAAGGTCAAATGGTCTTCACTTTCGTGCGCGCGCGCGCGGGTGTGTGTGTGTGTGTGTGTGTGTGTGTGTGTGTGTGTGTGTGTGTGTGTGTGTGTGCACGCGCATAAATCATCATATATTTCGACCGCTGGCTCAGATGATATAACAATGTTTATAGTGATCCTGTGATCATTACCAAGTTCAGTATACTTTCAACAGTTTTATTTCCAAGGTTTATCAGTAAAGTAAGAATAAGTAAATAGAAAGGTTTAAACTTTTTTGTGCTATACCCAGAAGGAAAAAAATCATGGAAGACATTTACAGGTTTTATACATCGGTCATTTGCATAATTCTGTTTATAATTGAATTTATGGTCCTCTTAGACAGCATTGGTTACAGAGAGAGAGAGAGAGAGAGAGAGAGAGAGAGAGAGAGAGAGAGAGAGAGAGAGAGAGAGAGAGAGAGAGAGAGAGAGCGGGGGGGGGATTACCTCACCTGAAGTATAAGGTCCGGTTCCCTAGTGACTGTGTGGGCCGGAAGTTGTTGGACAGGCTGTGAATAACATCGTGGTCGGCAAGGTTTTGTTCAATCTCCTCCGGCGGGACAGGCGTAGTGAGCTTCCTCAGCCCTTGCAGGAGGGGGCGGGGAAGCACCACGGACTCCTGGAACACTGTCCACATCACGTTCTCTGTACACGGTGGCGTGGTCAGTGATCCTTCGTACCTGGTGGGCAGGAGGCGGTCTGTGACGAGGGTTGGGAATAGCAAAGGAAAGGCTGGCGGCACGTAGAAAGTGAAAAAAAACTCAGTAGTATTAGGAAAGAGTGAGTGAGTCTTGAGCCTTCACTGAGATCTTCCCCGTCCCGGCTCAGGTGGTAGGCTGGGGTAGGGGAGTGGGTGAGGGCGTGGCCTTTGAGTTGGGCGAGGGTGACGCAACTACGCAAGGCCCGGTCTTACATATAGAGAATTCGTCTGCTGAGGTTGATAATTGTGATGGATGAGAGTAATAATGATAGAGATGAGCGATAGAAGAACACGAAGGAAAAGATGATGATGATGATGATGATGATGATGAATATAATGTTACGAATAAACATTTTTCTCTTTTCCCTGAATTGTTCGTTGTAAATCAAGAAATGAATAAACGATGATGTGAGAGTTCACTCCTCCACAAGTTACATATATTCACCTGTAGAAAATGGAGTCATCGTATGGCAGGAGCTGGCGGAGGTGTACGTGGACATGAGCGTCCTGCACGGTGGCAGAAGAAGGCGACAAGTTGGTGAGCCAGTAGTAGGCAGCCGCGGCGTGCTCCTCTATAGAGTAGCGGTAAGGCTCCTCGCCGCGCCAACCCACAGCCCCGGCAAGATGCTTGTCGGCACTGTGGGAACAAGGAAGTTAACAAGCCATGTGGGAACATCAAAGAGAAACGATGGTGGTTTTGCTGTGGAGTTAATCTATAGAACTGAAGAAGCCAGTGATGGTAAAAAGTGATAAATTGACGATGTAAAACTCCTTTAACTATGTCAATGTTAAGTAAGGTGACCACAGATGTGGATGACAATATGCAATTCCTCCCTTCCTCTACACTACTCCTCATTGCTCCAACTCACGCTATGACCAGCACAGCGGAACGCAATGTTGCTGCAAGTAACCTTTGGATGACAGTGCCCCCTCTCTCTCTCTCTCTCTCCCTCTTTCCAGACATATAACTATTTTTGGTCTACCAAGCCCAAAAATAGTTATATGTCTGGCTGTATGGATAAGCCAAATGTAAGGGTCTCTTTATGATATCCTACATAAGTAATATTCACTATTTTCTTCAGTTTTTAATTTGATGACATTTAGTAAGGATAAAACAACGTCCAAACCTTATTTTGTAACTGAACGCCGCCCTACTCACCGTGCCGCTAGCAGGCCAGAGATTGATTCAGGATCACTCCAAGATTCCGTCAGCCAGACTCCGAGCACTGCCAGCCCGTCAGGATGATTGAGAGCCTCTTGTACCGTTCCGTACCTGGGGACAGGTAAAGAGTTTTTGTCTATACTTTCCCGATAGCGCTCACACAAAGAAGCAGGAAGAGTAATGGGATATTGGGAGTTATATAAGCAAATTACTTTTGATTTTTTAAGGAAGAAGTCAACATTTAATGTTTTCATACTTATAAGTAAAATGTATGTCATTCAGTTTTTTGTTACGAAATTCTCCTAATGAAAATAAACAGTGGTCAGAACTCACTCCTCCTTATAGTGGACGAAATGCATCTCCCCAGAAAAGGCACATCCCATCAGTAGGTGTTCTGAGCCCAGGTCATGCCGCTTTCCCCAATGGAAATGGAAGGCATCCAACACGTACTTTCCATTCAGTCCCCCGCCTGACACCCGCGGCCGATGAATGGGCGGCGGGTCTAGCTTTACATTAAGGGCGTGGCCGTTGTTCTCCAGTGAAATGTTAACAAGCTGAAAGAAAAAAAGTTAGCTATTGAGCAGCTAGACTGCTCTCACTGTAATCGCTGGACAATACGAGATCTCGTAGATGTCTTAATAGTGGGCGCGGCAGTGGTTTTATTATCACCGTCTTGACTTTTAGATGTAAACTTTTTTTTTTCTGTCGCTGCTCCACCTACTGATCAAAGATACTTTCACCTTATTATCACACCTAGTCTATTGGTGGCAAAACCAACTTATGCGAAGAATGCAAGCTATTATAGTGATCATTTTCTCCTCATTCTTTTCGTCCTCTTTCCTTTCACTAACACGTCTTAATTGTTTCCCCTCAAGTGACAAAGGAGTCTTATTTCCGGAACCTTTTTAGCATACTTATCACAATATCGTGATAAATGCAAGTGGAGTTTCCTATGACTAAAGATAGCACATTGTCCATACAATATGGAATACTCACCCCATAGTTCTCGAACACGAAGGGTGGCGGGGAGAAAGGAGAGACGTCGGTGAAATTGAGTGGTGACTGAGTAACTCCTTGACACCGGTCCTCCCAAGTCTCCGGGTGCTCGTAAGACCAAACTGCTTCCGCTACGCCTCTGTGACACACACACACACACACACACACACACACACACACACACAGAAAGGATAGGAAGATACGATAAATGTAAGAGAGGAGCCAATGGTAGCAAAATCCGTTAGCGATAAATATATGAACAAATGAAATAATGGCAGGTTTACGTGACACCAATATATGCATAAGTGACCAAGAAATTACCACTCACTGGTTTTATCATCTTTAGGGCGACTCACTTTCCCTTTATGAACATGTTTCCACTCACCTGACTAGTACCATCAGGAGAAGCAGCGCCTCTACCACACTCATCCTCTTGCTGCTACTACTGCGAACGTCCATGGTGCCAGCTACTCAAGCGTCGCTCTCCTGGAGGCAGCGATAGTCTTTTTCACTGGGCCTATCTCCGGTACTACTGCCGGTCTCTCCGGGAGCCGCACACCGCAAACCTTCACGTGACCGCTATGCCCGGCCCGTTCAGTCCCGCTGTCCCAACTCTTCTCAGCCTCCTCCCGCCTCAACTGGTGCAGTTGCCAGCTGCCACCATACTACCACCTTTGAAGTGAAGGCAACTTGCTTCAGAGCTGTCAGAGATTCACCTTTTTGTATTTTCATCTCAGGTCATGTTCAGCCACACCTTATAAGAGTGGTGGCGATTTCCCTGATAACCTACATAAGACCAGACAATTGGTTAGTGTGTACCATAATATTGCGTCGTTCTATTACCCTTGGGACATACAGTAATTACTCGAAGATTTGTCTGGGCGAAGGGTTCCTGATTAGTAGACGTGGGATTGCCATTATAATCGTGTTATTATGTAGGTGATCTCCCTTGACACCGCCCGTGGGCGCCTGCATGGCGTAAGGCCCGCGCCAACCCCCTGGGATGACGGTTTTCTCGAGCGCGCGCGCGCGCGCGCACCACACACACACACACACACACACACACACACACACACCTCTTTGACTACTGTTCTTTATCCAAAAATAGCCATCCATTCTGAGACCGTCACTGTCAATAGCAGTCTTCGACTTATAGTGTCATTTGTTGTGCATTTAGGTACCACAAGAATATTGAAAGTTTACCAACCTGATGTCCAAGAGGTGAGATAATTTTAACCTCAAACGGAAAATTAACTGTAATCGTCGGATATCATACTTTAGTGTGAATGCCGCCAGTGTAGCAACCGGCAGAAGAGAGACGTAAAAGATAGCACTGTGAAGCCCAATGGCAGTCCCAACAACTGGAGTTAATAAGACTACTGAGTAGAACCAGAGTTGCCTCCACTCGAAATAAGGAGTGAGAGAGAAGCCCGCCAAGACGCCCTTAGCCATCCTGGCGGTATGTGCGTGACTTACCCATTCCCTGACCACTGGGAGAGAGAGGTCTTTCACCCACGATAGGGTCATGAAAGCTGATGACAAAAATACAGAATGGTGAAGGGTTGTGGTGTCTTAGAGGCCCTTCTTCTACTGAAAAGAAGACCGTGAAAAAAGAGAGAGAAAAAAAAATAAGGCACATTTTTCTTAGAACTATCATGTCGTTTTAAGAGCAAAGCTAGCCAACTAGAGCCCCATAGCCTGTCTTTTACAGCAACACACACTTAATTAAATCAATGTTGTGCCTAGCAAGCAGCAGCAGAAATGTCCATTCTTTCGTGACACATCCTCCTCAGAGAAACATGGAGCACCTGCACACCACTGGCTCGCCACGGAGGTCAGGAAAAGCATCACCAGTTATAAAATTTATTCGAAATTTGGTTGTTCGATATAAATCAATATACTCATACTTAGTATGAGTATATTGATTTATATCGAACTACAGGACAGGATTCGCAAAAATCCATGTTGACATTATGAATTGATTATGCATTATGTGACGAGAGAGAGAGAGAGAGAGAGAGAGAGAGAGAGAGAGAGAGAGAGAGAGAGAGAGAGAGAGAGAGAGAGAGAGAGAGAGAGAGAGAGAGAGATGGTCCGGAAGTGATGTTATTTCCTCTGCGTTACTAATGTACTGTACGTCTTCAAAGACCGTATTTCATTTATACAGGACAACTGGTCACGCGAGATATGGAATGCTGTGAAAGTGTGTGCCTTCACTCTTACTAAAGGTCAAAATAACCATACGTAGTCTTGTGTAGCTATTAACCAATTACATTAGTTCTATTGTAATTTGATATAATATTTCATATTCCTTTTATTTGTGTGTGTGTGTGTGTGTGTGTGTGTGTGTGTGTGTGTGTGTGTGTGTGTGTGTGTGTGTGTGTGTGTGTGTGAATCGTCCATGACATCTAGGTAAATGTTTGGTGAATGGGTGAGAGTGAGTGGAATGGGCCACTCCTGTCTAGCTGCTGCTGCTGCTGCTGCTGCTTCTACAGTGCAGTCACTTTCTGAGAATCTCAGAGGTGAACAGGAATGGTTGGGTCAAGTTTTGAAAGCCAGAATAACTTTATTTCTCCTTTCCCGACCAAAATTTGCATGTCATATAGGAATCCATTGTAAGGAAAAAAAGGTGTTTGGTAGTGTGGGTCGCCGTATGTTCGGGCAGGGGTTGATTCAGTTAGTTGCTGCTGACTTGTTTTTCTCTTCTTCTTCTTTTATGTGTGTTATCCAGAGATATTGTCACTGTAGCGCATGAGCTATGGCAATACGATGAAAGATGCAGCTTAATTTTGTAAACTGTTGAGAATCAGCTTAAACTAACTTTTAACTTCTGGCCACGAAACAAAAAGAATACCAACATGCCCCTCCAAGTGACCTTATTCCTGCTCTCGATCTACTTACCCTGCCCCACCCACCTCGGCTCCACTGTATTTACTCCCCTTCACCTAACATATTACCATTACAAACCACCAGCCCCACCGCCACCACCGTGCACCTTCCCTACAACCTATGGCTATGTGTCCATGTACTCGTAAGTCTGGTGTCTCGTTGGCTATATTCGATCAGACACACAAAAGGGAAATAGTAAAGTTCAAGGGAAAGGGTTAGAGGGAAAGTTTTCCTCTACGTATTCAGTACATTAACCTTTATGATGCTCCGAGATTCTGGTTCCACGGGTATTTTCGCCCTCTCACTCTCACTGTATGAATGAATGCGTGAAACTGAAATGTAAATGTGCTTGTACATAATAAAGTGAAACATGTGTTAATGGACAAAAAAATCTTGATCTGAAAATGAGATACGAGTTGTGGAAATAGGAAATGACAATAGAAAATTTTAATTTAATATAAGCTTGATACATATACACTGACATATAGTGAGTGAGAGAGAGAGAGAGAGAGAGAGAGAGAGAGAGAGAGAGAGAGAGAGAGAGAGAGAGAGAGAGAGAGAGAGAGAGAGAGAGAGAGAGAGAGAGAGAGTATATACTGAGGTGACAGAGCTGACACTTTAGTATAACGGTGCGTGGCCGCTCTGCTATGGATTGATAATGACCCAGCAATATTCCGAAAAAATGTCACAACCTGAACAGTAACTTTTTTGTATTATCAGAAATGACGTGACTTGGTCTGTATGTCTGGGAATAAAGGGTTGTGGTCTGGCGTGGCAGGCAATTGAGTGTGACTGCAGTGTTGCAATGTGACAAAGTGAGGATAGAATGTGTGTAGAGTGACATATCTTGCAGTTGAAAGCATTGTTAGAAGTGACCGGAGAAGAACAAAACATGCCTTGGGCTTTATCCTATTTACTTAATGGAACAGGATATCCTATATAATTTTCCCTTTGTGTAGCCTTCAGTAACCAGTAACTCTTCCAGTCTTTTCTGCACTTTCTCTCAACAACGCTCGCTGTATGATGGTGAAACAACATTTTTACTTGATTGTCATATGTGCACTTTTTTCCTTCATTATGGCGGTAGCATGACCGCTGCAGGTGCTGCCTGAATGCACAGAAAAATCGACGTCACTCATTACACAGCGGAAACTCATGGAGGGGGAGGAGTCACGTAACCTCAAATTATGTAATCGTCAGCCGTATATACACCTTGCCACTCTTATAAGAATCCATTACCTGCTGTTCTCTATTTTGTAACAACACACTCTATCATTGTTCAGTAATAATGGCAATGATAATGATTATAATAAACAAATGTATAAATAAATTATATATGGGTAAATAAATAAAGCCCGTAAAAGCATGAGTCACTTCTCCTAAGTACTATTTTTTTAAATCTAATGTATCTATAATATCACAGTTTTACAGATAAGCATGTTCCCCCCATCCCTCCCTCTCAAAACCAGAAAAAGGCAATACAGCTTGAATTATGACCAGCTGACAGTTAATTACATATCATATTGAAATGAATCAATCACTTTCTCGGCTCATGTTATCAGAAGATCATGGATAGCATAGTATAGGTTATATTCATAGTAAACCATTTAACACAACATGATATCGCTTACAATAGTTACCAAGTCCTGAGTTTAAGACATTCATACGAATAATACAGAAAAATATACAATTCCTTTGGTCGTCCTCTCATAAGGTGACAGCTTCTATGATTTACTGCTGTGAGGCAAGAATCAGCGGGATGAGTGTCAATCCCGCTGATCAAGGTGGATTGGTGGTTTTACAGTGTTCCAAGGACGATGCGGAGCTTGAGAACCTTACGGTTGACATTTACTTGAACCACTCCACCACTCACATTATAAAAAAGGATACCTATGTTGCTACTTTCATTCACCATTGATACTGCATGTCACTTTTACTGTGAACGTTAAACATGTCTGTCTGTTTGTATGCCTGTCTCACACAAGGTTTAATAAGGTTTGCTAAATCTCCTTAGTGGTGGTGGTGGTGGTGGTGATAGTGGTGGTGGTGGTGGTGGTGATAGTGGTGGTGGTGCAATACCCGAATTATGAAACAATTATGTTTGCTGCAAGACTGTTCACTTTTAGCATTGAATGATGGATGGATGACTCACGGGATCAAGAGCAACTATGTACTTACTGTACGTTCAGCTCCACATCTTTTATTACACTTTGAATCCGTTCATTCGTTGATGAGCTTATTGTACATCATGCTTTTGTACGTTATGCCGTAAAAATAAAACATAATAAAGAAAGAAATGATAGTTGATAGAAATAGGTCAATAAAATGCGTAAATGAAGAAATGAATAGATAAACAAATACATGAAAATATAAGTAAATAGTACACAAAATTCATAAACAAATGACAAGATAGAGAATTGAATACAATAGCAATAGAAATAACCTACATAAGGCATAGTTAAAATTATTGTTAATAAACAGACGAACAAAGACAAGTGACAACATAGGAGAATTTGAGTCAGCAGGAGCTTTTCCTGTTCAAGTCATGATTTCTCCTTTCACTCATTTTCTTTCCTAACTGGTGTGGTAAAACCAGATAAAAGCATAATTTTACACATACTTATGGAAAAAAACTCGTACCATTTTGTTTTATCAGTTAATCACTTTTGTTGAGAATCCGTGTTCGTGAAGCAGCTTTTTTTTTTTTTTTTTTTTTTTTGTATAGCTTTTATGGTAACTCACCTCAGTGGGTTGGCTGCAGGAGAAACAAACAGACGTACCTCATGTAACCACGCAATAACTAGACTACAGGGTATAAGGGACCTTGTCAAACCGGCTACATTACATTACTCAGTGGCTTGCTTTGTTATCGCTTTTATCAACGGCAAGGATTCATAAAGACGAGACATTTATTGCTGGTGACCTCCAGTGAACTTGTGTGGCGCCAGGCTCTAGATAGGTGATGGTGGGATTTGATGGATGGGGATGGGTGGTGATGAGGCGTGGTAGATGGTCGGTGTATTAAGCTGTGTGTTGTGTTGGTGGTAATGGGTAAAGGGCGATAGGAATGCAGGAAGAGTGAATTAGTAGTGGTGAAGGACTAAAGGGATGGCTGATGTGTGGCAACGTGCGATGTAAGAGGTGATGGTGAAGGTTGTGCTTGAAGATGGGAAGAAAAGTCCTGAAAGATAGTAATTGAAGGTAGGCATGGCGTGGTGTCATGTATACCTGCAGGTTCTTCGTTACTTTTCGACATTGGCTGGCTCCACCCGCCCTTATTTACTTTCTCCTCATCCGGTCTGAACGACTCTGCAAGCCGCCGGGACAAGGCTTATTCCGCTCCTCGGATCGGGTTACCTATAGATATTTCTGCCAGGTCCTTCACCCACGACTCTTTGGTGGCTACTCAATGAATCGGTCTGCGTCGTAGAAGTTAGGGTTTCTTCAGTGGTAACGTTATCTTTGCCAGGTAACCACTGCAGGAACCACGATGACGCTCATTGTAATACCTGCTATCACCTGCTGTTTTTGCTTTTCTTCTCTAATATTATACATGCATGTGTGTGTGTGTGTGTGTGTGTGTGTGTGTGTGTGTGTGTGTGTGTGTGTGTATATATATATATATA
>CM035196.1:13911730-13951017 GCA_020233015.1 Callinectes sapidus | reverse complement strand
TATATATATATATATACACACACACTCACACACACACACACACACACACACACACACACACACACACACACACACACGCGTGTGTGTGTTATATACTTTTCGCCTTAGGCATACGTGGTTGAAAGCAGGAGCAATTTCTGCATTGTTAATTAGTTTCTGTGGGTTATATTTCTCAACTGTCTTTTTCTGCCAGTGGCACGAGCCTTCCAAAACTTGTAGTGATAGCGATGTTTCGTTCCTCTGGAAATTCTTCAGGGTTGTGATGCTCAATGTGGGCGAACAGCGTGTTATCACATAATGACATGCTCTCTTTCGCTGGGCATAATTATTATAACTACTAGATAGGTGCTCGCTGGCCTCGCCCACACTGAGAGCATCAGTAAATGTTTCAAGAGGAACCAAACGTCGCTATCACAACCTACAGTTTATGGAATGGATTTTTCCTCATTTCATTTAGCCCCTGTACCCCTCCTTTCTTGTGCTTTGTATTCTTACAAGCTAATTATATTTGTCGCTTTTGTGATCATAGCTGTTCTTTCTCGTCCTGATATCTGTCACACTGTTCTACTACTCGCTACGTCTTCTGCTGTATACTTTAGAAACATTTTCTGAAACACATTTGTGTCGCGTTTTCCCTGTACATACTTTGAAAAGCTCTATAGTTGAAGTTAAACAGGTCTTCATCTATCTTTTCTTTTCGGTTCAAGTGACAGATTAACCAGATTTCCACATTATCAACAAAAAAAAGCACTCATTAAAGCTTGGCTACCATCCTGTTTATTTTATTTCATTATTTATTTATTTATTTATTTTTCTTCGTTTTGTGACTGCTGTTTCACGTTTCTTAGATCGTCTACTCCTAGCTTCTATTGTTTCGTGTAATGTTTTTTTGTCCATTATTACTACACTGCTTATTCAGTCTTTCCTTTCCTATCCCTCAGCTATAAAAAAAGGAAAGAGAAAAAATACAGTGTGGCGTGGCCGTTGTGAAGAGTAAACCAGCGCAGTGTTGTTTTGGTGTGAGTGTCTGTGCCTCCCTGGAATTTCGTCTTATTTTTTTTCTATTTTTTTGTGTCACGTGATAAGTAACAGAGGTTGTAATTCATGTGTTTACAGTGAGTATAGAAGGCAGAATCATTGGATGTAGAGAGTATGAATGCTAACATCCCCACTTGACAGACTTAGCCATAAATGCGTTTGTAAATGTGGTTGTTTTGGATACATCTGAGACTAAGAGAAGCTGCATGACGTCGGGTCTTTTTTATCATTACTCTCTATGGGTTTCTTTAATCTCATAAGGCTCCCTATTGACCTTCCAAACTATCTTATATATCAGTAGCCAGTAAAACTACACGCTTCATTGTTTTGAGAAGTGTTCAGATTAACAATTTTAGTGTACACAATCCCAGAACTGATACCTAAAAGAATATGATAACTCGGTCACAGTTTTAGGGTTCGCATTGGGTCAAAGGTGCACTTTGTAATTACTCAATGAGTTAGTGATATAATTTTTTTTGGACATGTATATTTTTTTACAACTAAACCAGTCTCAAAACGTCTTATCTTACCGTTCTCATCTGTTAGAGTTTTCCATACTGAGTAATTTTAACCCCATATATTTAGCCCACTGCAAATCACTAATAATGGTGCCAGTGATTTTTGTAGATTTACGAGAAAATTAATCTTTAGACTGGTGTAGTTGTAAAAATACCAAGTTAGGTTAGTTGTCAGCTTAGATTAAGGGTTAGGTTTAATTAGAATGCACCATTGCCTTTATATGGAGGTAGATACTGTACTGGCAACAAAGCGTCCCACTATCACCATATTCCATTGACTTAGTTGATTGAGAAACATTGCAATGGCATGGTGTGACATGAGATCTCCTAAATTTTGTGAAATCTCTGGCGACTTGAGATTAATTTGTGACCAATATGTATAGGTTCAAAATACTGAAAAGGAGTGACTTCGACAAGTCCCTTCACACTTCTGTGATTTGGTTGGTCTTCCTTATTAACAAACCACCTCTGAGATCTTTCGCCTTAACTCACTGCCATCTGAAAACATTTTATTAACTGAAGACTTCAGCATACTCTTTTTTTATTACCTTTTCTATCTTTCTTGTTGATTTTTTTTTTAATTTCACTGTTTTAAGACTGTGTTGTGGTATATATTGCAATGAAAGGGGAAAGATAAGTAATACCATTAATTAATGTCCCCCCAAAAACAAATAAAACAAAACAAATGTAAGTAAAGAACAAGCAGATTAATTCAACACAGGCTAAAATCTATCAGGGAAGATGCATAGTTATCCAATTATTATCTTCACTTTAACAATTAACTTTCTTCTGCATTTTAATCATGGAAATGAGAAATACATTTTATATATGTAAATGATTTTGTCTAATTCAAATCTCTGGGGAAATAAGCTATTTTGGCCTAGTGCTTTGTGTTGTCTTCTCTGGCGTCCTCTGGTTGTATCTCGTTATCGTGTAGCTGGCTTCCATTGTCCTTGGAAGGAATCTTGAGTATTGCCATTGGATGAGGGGAAATGATAACCAATATGCTTGACAGCAAAATGGAAGAGAGCATAGCACACTAATGCCGTCCATCAGCCATGGTGTGAAGTAGTAGTGGAATGTATAACTAAAAGATAATGGACTTGTAAAGTGATATCATCAAATATGATTTGCACTTGTCCACCATTTTGCCTAAACAATACCATTTTCATATTAGCATTAGTGAATTGCAATCTTGGCCTGTACTTTTGTTTTCAAAGTCTTTTCTTTGGTTTTATTTATTGTTACTTGTTCTTTAACATTTGACAGACAAGCTACACATGTTGCTTGATGGGAAGCCATCAGGTGATACAGCAGACAAGGCCAACAGTATTTGCGTGAACCATCAGTGATCACATGTCTCAGTTGGTAAGGTTGGTGCCTGATGTGTGCTGGCTCAAGAGCTTGAATATTTTCATTTCTTTTTTGTAACCTAGGCTTTAATCAAGTTAATGACCGTTCTAATCCTTCAAACTACCGCCCTATTGCTTTAATCTCCTGCTTATCTAAAGTTTTTTAATCTATTCTCAACAAGAAGATTCTTAAACACCTATCACTTCACAATCTTCTATCTGACCGCCAGTATGGCTTCCGCCAAGGCCGCTCTACTGGTGATCTTCTGGCTTTCCTTACTGAGTCTTGGTCATCCTCATTTAGAGATTTTGGTGAAACTTTTGCTATAGCCCTAGACATATCAAAAACTTTTGATAGAGTCTGGCACAAAGCTTTAATGTCCAAACTACCCTCCTATGGCTTCTATCCTTCTCTCTGCAACTTTATCTCAAGTTTCCTTTCTGATCGTTCTATTGCTGCTGTGGTAGACGGTCACTGTTCTTCCCCTAAATCTATGAACAGTGGTGTTCCTCAAGGGTCTATCCTATCACCCACTCTCTTCCTATTATTCATCAATGATCTTCTAAACCAAATTTCTTGCCCTATCCACTCCTATGCTGATGGTACCACCTTGCACTTTTCCACGTCTTTCCATAGACGACCAAACCTTCAGGAAGTACACAGCTCACGCAGGGAAGAACGCCTAACTTCTGATCTCTCTAAAATTTCTGATTGGGGCAAAGCAAACCATGTGTTGTTCAATGCCTCAAAAACTCAATTCCTCCACCTATCAACTCGACACAACCTTCCAAATAACTATCCGCTCTTCTTCAGTGACACTCAACTGTCCCCTTCTCCTACACTAAACATTCTTGGTCTATCCTTTACTAGTAATCTAAACTGGAAACTTCACTTCTCCTCTCTAGCTAAAACACCTTTCATGAAGTTAGGTGTTCTGAGCCATCTCTGCCAGTTTTACTCACCTCCCCAACTGCTAACTCTATACAGGGGACTCATCTGCCCATGTATGGAGTATGCTTCACATGTTTGGGGAGGCTCCACTCATACAGCTCTTTTGAACAGGGTGGAATCAAAAGCTTTTCGTCTTATCAACTCCTCTCCTCTGACTGACTGTCTTCAGCCTCTTTCTCATCGCCGCAATGTTGCCTCTCTTGCTCTCTTTTACTGCTACTTCCATGCTAACTGCTCTTCTGATCTCGCTAACTGCGTGCCTCCCCTGCTCCCACGGCCTCGCTGCACAAGACATGCTTCTTCCTCTCACCCCTATTCTGTCCACCTCTCTAATGCAAGAGTTAACCAGTATTCTCAGTCTTTCATCCCTTTCTCTGATAAACTCTGGAACTCTCTTCCTGCCTTTGTATTTCCACCTGCCTATGACTTGAACTGTTTCAAGAGAGAGGTATCAGGACACTTATCCCATTCTTTTGGCACATGAATCCGGACTTTCCAGGGACCGGCACTAAAGTGGGCTATTTTGTTTTATTTTTGTTGCCCTTGGCTACCTCCCTTCTACATAAAAAAAAAAAAAAAAAAAAAGATATATGAATATGCCTAAATTCATTATTCCCATAGGCAATTCCAGATTTACAAACTATTTGTTTTTTTAAGTGCCATTGCAAAATCAAATTTTTTTGTGATTAATTTTCAAATTCACTTGTCACAACAATACTGATAGCAAATCTGAGATTATTTATATATTCTTCATTTATTTGCATTTCTGCCTCTTACTCCAAATCCTAAAAATCTTTTGTCATATCACTGTGAATAGGTTAGGAGATATCATGTTGCCTTGACTGATACCTTTATTATTATTTGCCTGCTGACTTTATGTAGCTTTATGATATGTACTTATGACTTCCTTATGGATAAGTTCTTATTGTATTTTCGCTATCTCATGTTTCTTGATTGATCTAATAACTGCAAAGTTTTCTACCAGATCAGGGATTTTCATGATTGGAGCACATACATAGTGGTTTACTGTAATTGCATATTTATACACTAATTGATTTTTTACATGCTTGTGGTCTTGATTGTTTGGTTCTTCAGTTAATTTATATAAAGCATTGTACTAATTCTACTTGTGTGCATACTTGTTCACAAGAAACCTGTGCAACACACTGTAAAGTTGCTATGGATGATGTCATTGTAACCTTGACACTCCTTGTAGTAGACTATTTTCTGTGAGAAAATAGTCTACTGGCTAGCTACAAGGAGTGTCCATCAAGATACTATCCTTGCTGGACAAGAGCATACCTTAATGTATGGAGTTATGGCTGTGTTTAATGGCTTTACTTATGTAATGTGGCTTCTGTTAGTGAACATTGCACAATTGAAATTGCCCAGATAATTATTCTGAATGAAGTAAGACAAGAAACCCAGGAAATAAGTGAGTTGATTGGTCTAGCAAAGTTGACAAGTATAGTGATGGTGTGTGTGTCATCAGAGTGAAAATGTTGGTTTGCCACACATTGGTCAACCTCAGATGACTTCTGTGAGACATGTGAAGGTGGTTATGCATTCTAAGGATTCTGTCCTGCTTATCGTAGAAGACGGGGACAATTATATATACATTTATACATATGTAAGATTCAATGGACATTTTTTTTATTATGTTCCAGGTGAAGACTGATGTGAAGGCCAGCAAAGCCTTGTCGTGGCTTCTACGCCATGGTGCTGAGAAAGAAGGTTTAGTTATTGAGTCAGGAGGTTGGATCAGACTGGATGATATACAGAAAAGACCAAATTTTAAAAAGGTAATGATCTATTCAGTTTAAGTATGTTGATATGTTTGTAATATTATTTAGAGTATTTCTTTTCATGAATATATAGCCTATGAATAATGTGGTTAGATAGCCACAATAAACACTAATTAATTCATCTCATCAAACCTGGATGTTATTATTATTATTTTTTGTTATTTTTTTGAGAGTATCTAAGACCTGCCAGTTTCCTGCACCCATGACTTGCCATGTTGTGCCCTGTCAGGTGGAGCAGGAAATCCTCAGGTGTATGAATCTTTATTTAGGTACTATGATTTAGTCACCTTCATATAATTCAATTGGTTTTTTTCATCATTGACTTCTGGACTTAAATGTTGGGAACAGAACATGTCCGCTCTCACACACATACACATGAACCCAAACTTTTCTATAGAAAAATAAATGATAAGATGAAACAGAATGATAGTACTAATAAGAAAATGTGGAGAAATTATAACAACACAGTTTATTTCCTTCTAAAAATTGTTGTTTCCGGCAGAAGTTTCGTTAGAAACTGCTTCTCCCTAAAGGTACTTCTGATTTTTTTTTCATTATATCTCTTGGTCAAAATTTGAATTGATATACAGTCACTCACGAAAGTGGTTATCTTTCTGGATAGCTGTGTGCCCCTTTTAGCCCAGAACCACTAGCTCTTATGGGGAGGAGAGAGGAGGGAGGAGGGTTTGATTGATTGAGTGAATTTATGGCCAACAGATAACACATGAGCAGGTGGAAAGACATTTTTGAGTTCCTAGGAGTGCAGCATAAATAATAGCCATTTTTCACTACTGAATTAAATAAAATCACATACAAAATACAAAATCCACCTTTTATGATTGATATTGTTTTTTTTATATCAATATTCTTCTAATTGTTCCATTTTTTGTACAGGTTCATACTTAGATTGAAAAATGATAAAGATTTCATTTCAAACATTTTTGCTTGATTATTGGAATATGTTCTTTACTTAAAGAAAATATTTGTATACCGTTATAATACATTTTAAATTTTGTGGGAGTGCAGCATAGACAATAAACGTTTTTCACTTTTAAATGAAATAGAAACACATAAAATATAAACTTTCTTATGATATCTATTTTTCATATCCGTATTTTTTTTTTTTTTTTTTTTTAGTTTTTTGTACCCTTTTAAAGGCAAAAATAATCTTTCACTTCAAATTCAGTGGAGACTTCTCGAACGACTCAGTAGTACAACCTTTCAATACTTGAAATCAAAGTAAAATTTCACACACACAAAGTACTCGAACGCTCACAACTTCGCACACGTGGCTGTAGTCAAAGGCAAGCTACCTACGCCGCCGCCAGCCCGCGGCGTCTTCGAGGGATTGTGGTGGTTGGTGAGTAAAGTTCAATGGTGTAACTACTGTGACGTTGTGAGGAAAGGCAGCCAAATAAAGCGGCATTACTCTAGGGCTGAGGAAATATGAAGTTGTTGGCAAACTGATACACCGTCACGTGGCCACAGCTACAGCTCCCCTCATACAGCACTCCTCACTCTCCTTCCATCATGGTTAATGAACCCCATGATATTACTGGAAGACAATGATTCCCCGATATCGAGACCTTAACCCTGGTGGAGGTGGTGTAGTGTCGGGAATCGAATGATAGAGCCAGTGAAATGATTTTTAGTGAATGTGTGGGAGATGTCAGAAAGAACAATGAAATCACTAGAAACTACAATGCAGGATCGTACAGATACATAAGCAGTAAGAAGCTAAAGGCTTGATTTTGTAATGCAGAAAGCAAAGTTTTGTATGGAAAACCGAAAGTACTGCAGAAGAGAAGACTAATTTTCCGGTGGCTATCGCCGAAAATTACGGCTGCCGGCTGTTGCTTCCTCTTAGTGACCGTCCTGTCGGCATCTGTGGCATGGTAAACTGCCTCTTCATTTTCGGCTGTATTTTCGGTATTCCATGCAAAAAATTCACGGTTTGCATAAAACCATGCTACCTTGGAGATAAAGCTTGTAAACAAATGATAAAAGAATGTTACTTTGTGAATATAAATGTATATATAAGACGGCATTATGGTGGCTACTGTGGCAGTAGCCACCATATTGGAACATTGCGGCCATTATCCCGTTGTGGCCGATAGGTAGATTCTCCTGCTGCACGAAAATTTGCTCTAATTTTTAGTGACAAATGTCATATTTTGGAAAAAAAAAAGAATGAAGCATGACATGGATATTTTATTGAAGTGGAAATATAATTAAGAAGTAGATGTTGCTTATTTTGATCCCATGACGATGAAACCAGCACGATGTTATGATCGAAAGAAAAGAAGATTATGTAGTAGTTCCTCCGCTAGATGTTCTACTGTTCAATGCACACATGGGAAATGTAGATACTATGGATCAGGTTGTCAGTACATACAGAATCAGGATGTGGCTGAAAAAAAAAAAAAAAAAAAAAAAAAATGGTAGCGGCATATATTTTCCTATGTGGCATCAGTAATGGTGAATAATACATATCAGCTAATGAGGAAAAAAATAAATCAATTATTTAATATGAGTTCATTGAAGCCCTCACCCTGCATTGTAAATCTTATGGAGAACCCAGCATTCAAGGCCAGAAGAGCTCTAAACTGACAAATTGCACGTTATGATGGGTAAAATCACTGGATTCTATAGACAGTGTACTCAAGCAAGAAGATGCAGTGGCATAGCATATTTAGGTGTAAAAAAATGTGATGTTGGTCTATATCCAAGATGTTTGGAAGTCTATCATTTGGACAAATAAGCATTTTGCATTTGTCTTTCTACTCGTTAGTAGCATAAAATAATTGAATTAAAATGGAATTATAGTATGATGGTAATATTATGAATTATTGATTATATATTCATTTTCAGTTTAATGTTAACAAAGTGAAGGAGTTGGTAGACAACTGTCCTAAGCAGCGTTTTGCTCTCAAAGAAGAGGAAGGTGTTTTGTATATCAGGGCCAATCAAGGACATACTTTAAAGGTTTGTCCAGATATTCTTTGAGTACATTGGTCCTGTAATGTATGATTGAAATTAATTATGCACATTTCATCATTTATACTGTAAGATATTCATGCTTATTTTCATTGCACATAAAATCTAGGATCTAATCTATTTGCTTATATACATGGTTGATATCACTGCAAATAGATGTTTAGGAGGGTTAAAGTCAGCTTTTTATTTGTTTGGGTATTTCATTAAAGGTTTATCTTAATTTATATGGATGTGGGGATAGTTTACAAAAGTTCAATGTAAGAATCAAAATTACATTAATAGTGTGGTTTTCAGTTTTACAACTCATTAAGGTATCAAGCATGCAGGAATCTGTGATGCATGGGTCATATGAGTTTGTTGTATATTTGTTATTGTTTACAATTAATATATGAGTTAATTTAATTTTTCTTGTATTTCTTCATGTCTAGATTGACAATTCAGACCTGGAAAAAGTTACTTCAGAGTTATCGGTACCTGTGGTGCATGGAACATACTACAAACACTGGCACAGCATAAAAAAACAAGGTCTTTCTCGTGTGAACCGCAGACATATACACTTTGCTCCAGGTCTTCCTGGTGAAGATGGTGTTATAAGTGGCATGCGATCATCTTGTGAGATCTACATATATATTGATCTTACAAAAGCCTTAGAAGGTAAGGAAAACATGATCAGTCACTGTGGAAAACATTGAATATTCTATGTTAATGAAATGAGAGTCATAATTCAAAGGTTTTGTTAGTATAAATTTTCTGAGATGATGTTTGTTTGAAGATAAAGGATTATGTGACTATTAAGAAAATATATTGCACAACAAGTAGGTGTAGAGGAATGAATGAACTTGACTGTGTTGAAATTTGGTTCTATAGAGAGGATGAGAGAGAATGAGAGGAGGGACTGGCAATAATAGTCGGCTTTTATGTTTTCATTGTTTTTGTTATCCTTAGCCAGCTTCCCCCTCTTACATAGAATATATATATATATATATATATATATATATATATATATATAGTATATATTTTATATTTATATAGATAGTTATATATATATATATATATATATATATATATATATATATATATATATATATATATATATATATATATATATATATATATACTCTTATACATATGCATTCAAATAGGAATGTACACAATTTAATGGCTCATTGATAGGGTGAGCTTCTCTCTCCACAGATGACTAACGTTTACTGAATGACATGGTGTGGTGAGTCGGAGGTGGCATGGGTATCATGTTTACAACGGTATGCAGCTATAAACATGACACTGACACCATCTCCAGCTCACCACACCATGTCATTCAGTAAACATTTGTCACCTGTGGAGAGATGAGCTCATCCTGTGAAGTAGATAATAAACTGTAATTCTTAATAGAATAAACTTTATGCATATATATATATATATATATATATATAGTATACATGCAAGTGTTTGTGTAACTTGTTGTTTGGGTGGTGCAAAGGTACTCACATGTGATATCTGTTGGCCACTCAATGAAATATTACGTATGAGTGTAGAAAATGTAAACTAACAATTTGTTTGGAAATTGGATCCCTTTTGACTTAAAAAATGTGTAAAACAAACCTGCGTAAAAGGAGGTACTTATATTTAGTTGTACTTGAAAGTTTTTCATACAGACAGACAGATTGCTTGGTATAGCATGATATTATGAAAAAGCAAAGAAAGCTTTCAGTTTGCTGTGGTGATTTTAGTTCTTTATTTCAGAGGGATTCGAGTTTTTTAAGTCGCCCAACAATGTGATTCTATGTCCTGGAGATGAAGCAGGATTTCTTCCTCCCAAGTATTTTGCCAAGGTAGTGGACAAGATAACAGGTAAGCATCTTCACTTCTAATTTTCTCATTCATTTATATATTCATATTATGACTTACTGTCTTCAGTCTCTCTCTCTTGTCACTGTTGTGTTGCATCTTATACTATTATCTGTCACTTTTATCATGCTAACTGCTCTTCTAACCTCGCAAACTCCATGCCTTTCCTTCTCCCAAGTGTTCCATACACATAACCCTTTTTTTTTCTCATCCTTATTTTGTCCACTTATTTAATGCGATAGTTAAACAGCATTGTTGATAATTCATGTTTTCTCTGGCAAACTCATTTGATCACAATGCAAATATTTTAATTTCTATCTGGTCATTTTGATGAGACAGTATGGTATCTAATTTAATGGTGGTTAATGTGTGGGTACTATTGTTGCATAATCATATATAGGTTTTGAAGTGGGCCAGTTATTAGGTCTACTTTATTGTATATTGAATTATTACAGAATTAAAGCTGACAGTGCATGACATTCATATTAATGCAAAATTTACATTTCAAGGGAGATGATTACATATTCAATTTCCTATTACAGAAAGGAATCTGTTGGAGTCATGAGTTGAAAGTCTCCTTGAAAAATACATGTGTGTGTTTCAGCAAGACACTAGAAAATTGATCTAAAGAGAACTTTTGAATAGACTATTTGATAAGGTTACTGTAGAAATTGCTCTATCAGCTCTTGTTGCTGCAATGGAAGGTCCAAAACTTACAGAAAAAAACTGGACACGAAAGTGCAATGTGTGTGAAGTGAATTTTTCTTACAAACATGCTTATATCCTCCATCTCTTGGGCAAACGTCATCAGAAGAATATAAGGAAAAGAAATAGTTCTCAAGTAAATACTGTAAAAAGCAGAACTGTGTGCTTTTCAGGTAAGTGTAACCTTTATTTATTAATAAAGTTTGTATCAGAATACCTCACTGATACACTATGAAAATATTGGTTATTGTTATACTGCAGATGCTTAATGATGTAGTTTCCAGTTGTTTTTTTCTGTTTTAGAATGAGGTTATCTAACTTGATGGAAAGAATCAATTCATATAGGACTTTTAGGAGATGTATGAGTGATGAAGAAAAATATTTGAAAGGATTGCCAAATAAATTTTTAAAGAATATAAAGTAATCCTTGTTTTTTATTTTCTTTAGGAAGGAAAAATGAAATTGCCCTTGAGAAGATTGTGGAATATTTCTTGGAATATGGAATCAATAACATCCTTCAGCAAGGACACATAGTTTTCATTGAGTTTGACTCAGTGTAAGTATCTCCTTATCTCTTAATATTATTATTAAAATACTCCTCTTATTGTATTACATGACCATATATTCTAATTTTCCTTCTTTCTGTTGAGGTAGCATTACTATGTAATACTCTTGTCTTACAATTTTATTGCTGATCCTTCACTCAGCTGAATAACTTCTTTGATAAAAGATATACAATTCATTCTAGAAAAGCCTCCTGCTGAAGTGTTCTTGTATGATGCTACGATAATTTTCTTTCCTGTATTTGATCCTTGACTTACTCTCCCAAAGCATATTTATACTTACACTTACTTTTATACAAGGGAACCACTTATAAATTGTTTAGTTAATGGCAGCATGCCTCATGAAATATGCATTCATGAATCTTACTAACCACTCAGTTGCAGATGTTCCATTATTCTTTAAACAGTCATTCAAATGTGTTTTTTTTGTTTCCCTAATTTCTGGAAACAAAGTAAACTTTTGGGTTACACTCTCTTGTACAGTACTATCCTTCTATGATAGTAATGGTTAGCAATAGCATTTGCAAAGTAGGATGCTGCTGGTAATTCTTAATGGGAAGAAAATGTACAGATTATTTGTTATTCAATATAATGCTACAAAGTTTCACTTGATTTTTTCATTTTAATGTAACAATACAGCATAATTTGTAATTACTCCAGAGAGACAGCCAAGATAATCCTGCAGAAAAGCTATTACCATATCCGGACTGTATCCCTGAGAGTTTTTCCTATGCAAGGCACCAATGAAGATGGAGGTATGATATTGATTGTATGTTCAGTAATTCTTGTAGTGTCTTACATGCTGTCCCACTTTGTTTTCATTTTAATTAGAATCTTGATATTCTTTTATTGGGTGTTTGTGTGAAGTGTGGTTGCAAGAAAATTTGCCTGTGCTCATGAGAGAAATCAAGTATCATGTACAGTCAGGTCTCCTTATAGGTGTATTTGTTATAGGTGTTATGTCTTTTAGGCGGAGGTCACTCATAGATATTTGGTCTCAATACTTCTTTATTAAGGTAGCCAATTGTAGCCTTCACAGCTAATCTCTTTATAAAATCAATGCTATGTGGCAAGGTGGAAATGGGGATTGCCAACCAAGCCTGTCATATTATGGCTCCAAAGTGTCCAGTGAGGCTCCAGCAATAAACCTGTGGCAATTAGTACTCATCATGAAAAGGAAGTGATGAATATTCCTGTTATTTGGACCA
Source organism: Callinectes sapidus (assembly GCA_020233015.1). Lineage (NCBI taxonomy): Eukaryota > Metazoa > Arthropoda > Malacostraca > Decapoda > Portunidae > Callinectes > Callinectes sapidus. The sequence goes on along the minus strand of CM035196.1, from coordinate 13,938,031 downwards.
ACTAGTTCCAAGTAGATTCGTTCCAGAAGCTGGGATGAATTGTCACTGAGGCAAATGGACTGTAAACTGTGGCATCTGGCACATTGTTTACACACTCCATTTTACTCCTCCCACCATTGGTTAAAATCTTTTGTGCCTGCTTGTAATCAGTAAATCCCCCCCTTCCCAATTTTTTTTTTTTTTTTGTTGTTGTTGTTGATGTACAGCCTTATAACCATTCATCATGCTTCTTAAATGAGAAAAAGAGAACACTCTAAGTTTGGCAACAAAGTGGGAAGTAATGGAATTGAAGGAGAAGCAGATAACTTGTTTGTTTCTTGTACTTCATGTACATATGTATTATAATGTCCCTTAGGAGGGGTCTGCTGACCCTATTGCATTTAATACATGGAGTAAACAGTTCCTTATAGGCGTTTTTCTTATAGGTGCAAGTTTTGGTCTCCCAATTTAGCACCTATAAGGAGAGTTGACTGTATGTTGTTTAGTGGATTTTTGTTTATGTATAGGTCTGGGTGATGCACATAACTATCTTTGATATTTGCTGGAAAGAAAGCCTTAGTTCTCTGGGGATTACTGTTGCTAATTTTGGTTTTTCATTTAAATGTTTCCTCACATGAATCTTGTTCAATATGATGTCATTAGATATACTACTACTTTTCTTTAGGAGAAAGACTTATTTTACTTTAAGGTTATTACTAGATCATTTTAACTTCCTCTGCTTTGCTATCTGCCAACAGCCAGAAAATTTTCTCTCAGCCCATCTCTGAAGAATCGTTTGTCTCAAGCAGTATCAGGAAGTGAACTGGATGAATCTATAAACTTTCTCATCAGAGAAATCGAGCTGAAGCCAAGGGAACTTGAAACAAGAAAACGTCTCAGGTACAATGATTTTATTCTGTAAATCCATTGCATGTTTACTTTTACCATTTATGACTATTTCTTTATGATAGATATTATTTGTTCTTAATTGAATTGTGCATTACATTATAATCCATTATGACATGTCTGTGGATGGGATGAAAATCTTTGATGATTTCACAAGATTGTACTGACAAATACTGACTGGTGATGAATTGAGATTGACTCTACCTTAACATGCTCTTAGTTAATGGCCTGTACTCATAAAAAGTTCCTTGGAACGTCACCAAATCTTGCTCAGCTAGGAAAAATTCCTAGACACAACTCATGAAAGTGACCTAGGACAAACCTAGGCATTCCCAGGCACAATTATTTGTCTGTCTCTATTTTGAAAAAAAATACTGTACTTAGCAAAGTCTCAGCAGAAAAAATGGATGATTTTCTTAACATGTAGGAATAAAGTATTGTTTTATACTGGAATACTATATTATAGAATTTTCTTTATCATTTATTTGATCTTTTAAAAGCCATAAAAGCATCTGTATTTTGATGTTTGTATCTTGTTTATTTATTCAGTATTATTATTATTATTATTATTATTATTATTATTATTATTATTATTATTATCATCATCATCATTATCATCATCATCATCATCATCATATTTGATTTTATTGTTATTTATTTATTTATTTTTCAGAAGAGGCATTGTCAACTATTTGTCTGATAGTTTTCCTAAAGTAATTGGATATATCTTTGGATCTTCTGCCAATAATCTGGGTTTTACTGGCTGTGATGTTGACATTTACCTGGACCTTGGAGTATATCCATGGATAGAACATGAAAATAAAGGTAAGGAGTTTAAAAGCTAATGCATTTATGTGCTCTCTCTCTCTCTCTCTCTCTCTCTCTCTCTCTCTCTCTCTCTCTCTCTCTCTCTCTCTCTCTCAAGTATGTTTTCTTAGGAAATGTACTCTGAGTGTTTGCAGTTGCATAGCATGTATAGTTTATGCTTAAATTTCCCACACTTAATTTACACAAGGCATTAACACGAAGTGAAGTGAGAGGTGACAATGAAATGATTTATGTGTGTAAGTGGTGGGCATTTGGTCAATGGCTAGGTTTTCCAGAAGCTAGCTGTTTACATTTTTATGTTGCATGATCTGATATTGTCCAAAATTACTCTAATAAAATTCTTCACTCTTTTATTTCATGTTATCTTCTCTTTCACTTTTTCATTTCACCTCTCCATCATGTGCTTTTTTTTTTTCTGCCTCCAAGCCACTTAGACTATGTGTTTTGTTGTTATTACTTGATACCTGCTCATCTACTTTTCCTCCATACACCTCTCTAACCTCCTTCAAGTCTGTCTTCCCATTTTCAGAGATGTTCTTAGTTGCATTGTACTGTTTCATTTTGAATCAAATGGAAAAGGTAAGTTGTAAACTAGTGTCCATGAACATATGTTTTGGTTCTGTTATTCATTTACATTATCATACTTGATAGGTATGCTAGTAATAATTGTGTAGATACTATTATCCCTTTAAATTTATCTGCTTAATTTTTCTTAGATTTTTGAATTAAAAAAATATTTTATAATTTATATGGGATGGCTTGTTATAGTGCTTCCTTGGGCAGTATTCATGTGAATCCATCTTCTTGAGCAAACCCTTTTCCCTGTGATGATTGTGCATTACATTTTTCAGGAGCAGCACAAGCAGCAGCAAGTAAAATTACATGGCACCTAACAAGGAAAATTAGACATTCAGGCAATGCAATCAAGGTTTGTACTCTATACTTTCTGTTAGCAAAGAATTGATTTCTTTGGAACTGCTTATGGTATACATAGGAACGATTATGAAAGCAAGTCAAAGGAAGGGATGAGAGCTAAGGAGTAAATGCTAATAAAGAAATAAATAGAGGTTTCTGTTGTGGTAATGACCTTGAGCGAATCTTTTTTGGAAAAGCACCAGGTGTAGGTAGATAGACATGATATTTAATGAATGTCACCATTATTATGATTTATACATATGTTTCTCATATGTATTGCATTGCCATAATTACTTGTAATTGATAATAGTGATATTTCCACTACTCTGTTTTGAACAAATAATGTCATGAACACAACTTTCACTTTTGATATATCTTTTGATATCATTGTCGTCCTTTGCTGTCCTCTTTGATATAACTTTTTTTGCCTGTCTTGTTATTATAAAAGTTCCGACTATAAGCCTACAGTTTGTAGTAGCTGTTAAATTAAACACTTAGTAAAGATTGATGAACTAGGAATGATAACATTGTAAAAGAACTGGATTGTACAATGTGGAAGTTTATGGACAATATCAGATGGACACTTCTTTCATGACTACATACTTCTTTAGTCATGGTTGTAAGAATTGCTCAATTAAAAAGATATACAGAAAGTTAATTGTTGGGTGGAATGGATGTTTTGCAGTAGACAGATCATTCAGTAGATGGACAATTGGACCTATGGAGGCTGTGGACTCTCAGTGAGGTTTATACAGTGCTCATGTTTCAGGTTGAAGCTGTTCCTAGAGCCCGTGTTCCTATAGTGAAATTTCAAGATCGGGCAAGTAAGATTATGGTTGATCTTTCATTTCGAAATGGCATGCCAGTATACAACACTCAGCTTATAAACCAGTACACACAAACTCATCCTTTGGTTCGACCTTATTTGATGGTAATCAGATATTGGGCAAAGGTTCAGGTGAGTAATTTGGAAACCAAATGATTTTGTTATCATTGTTTTCTTTTCATGTGAGCAAGTCATTCCAACATATATTATGAAATTCTATTAATTCTTTTCATGTCTGATTTATATTGGTTTCTTGTAGACTTAGGACATTGGACATTTTTCTGCAAGTTTGGTCTCCATTATTCATTTGTGGTAGTTGAGAAAGTTAAATATGTTGACTTTTAAAGTGACTGACATAATAGTTTTGTTTATTTCCATCCTTTTCTCTCTGTATTATCAATTAGATGCTCCCTAGATGTATCCCAGTTTCCATTATTATGGTCAACACTTGTCTCAGATGCATGAAAAGAACAGCATAAATAGTCACTTAGACAGTGGTACCTCAATATATGTATTCTTTGGAATAAGTCTTACTTGTCATATGTCCTGTTTGGATGCAAAAAAAAGTTTGATTGGTGTGCAGTCTTATTTTCATGAATATGCCCTGCTAAAATGGAGGTGTGCTTTATATGCTACTATATGTAGTATATTTTCTAGTATTGAGCAGTGTTTGAAATATTTTATACAGTATTATCAATGCACTATGTAATATGTCAATAACAATAAGGATTTATTTCATGAGATTGGATTAGTCATTTTATCTTTATTTCTGGTAGGGAAAAAATGGTTTGGTATACATCCTGTTTCATATAAGACCATGGATCTGGAATAGGTTCAGGATGTATAATGAGATACCACTGTTTTATCAAAACTTCATGATAGGAATACTATAAGTAAATAATGTTACAAAATTATAATGAATATACATGAAATTATCTTTTGGATATCTTTATTGGATATTGAGTATTGACAAACTATTAATTCAACAAGTAAGATTTAACGGTTTATTATATTTTTTTTATGTTGATTTTCAGGAAGTAGCTGGTGGGGGTAAGCCCTCCCTCTTGATAACCAACTATGCATTGACCATGATGATGCTCTTCCATCTTATGCATAGAGATGATCCCATAGTTCCTTCAGTTGCTGCTCTGAGATCCAACAGAGCAACTTATACACCAGTTTTCATCGGTCCATGGGATGTTGGTTTTAGTAATAATGTGAATGACTGGTTTGTAAAAGTTCACAGAGTCACTGTAATGGATCTTGTTTCAGAGTTTTTCTCCTTTTATGGGGAAATAGATGCTTCACAGTGGGTCATTAGTCCTCTCACAGGAATGTTGCTTGACAGAAATGATGTTCTAACAATGTCTAGCAATCTGCCTGCTTGTTTGTACACTTACATGCAACATGATGAAAAGATTCAACTTGATACAGAACTTTGTGTGCAAGATCCCTTTGAACATAGCCACAATTGCACAAGAGGACTAATGAAAAGTTCTTTCCTTGAGTTCCAGTACAAATGCAGAAAAGCTGCATCAATATCTAAAAATGTCTTGAAAGGAGAACAAAAATTAGATGATCTTTTTCAGCCAATTGAAATTACACAAGACATGATCAGTGATTGGTGTCAGGGTTCATCACAGTTACAGAAAGATGGTGAAGTCATAACTCTTGATGACTCTGATGTCTCACAGGATATTGAAGTGTTAGACTTTCAAAAAGGATTAGCCAATGATGAAAATATGACAAATTCTGAAGAAACATCAGATATTGAAATACTTTCAACTACTGTGAGAACACAATGCACTGAAATATCATCTGATCCACAGGAAACCGCACAAGATCAAGTTTTGCCTAGTTCTCAAGAGACTGTAGATTTTTCTCAGAACTGCAGTAAAGAAAAACAAGAAAAGTTGGAATTTTTCAGGAAAATGACTGATGAAAATGAACAGTCATGTAGTTCAGGTGAGGCATTTAAGGATTGTAAGAAGAGCAGGGATCAAGGGATGACTGATTCATCATCCACTTTTGGTGCAGGAAGTAATGCATCTCATATGAAAGTGGAAAACAATAGTTCATCATATCCATTAGTGTCGAGTGATTTGGGTGTATGTTCATCATTTTTGTTGGATTTCTCTCGAGTTTCTAAGTTTCCAATCACACCAGAGGGTAATGCTCACCCCCCAAATTTGACTGAAAACAGTGACACAGGACAAGGTGCATGTTTATTCATTCAGTTTGTTTTGCAGCAGTGTTTGAAAATTGATCTATCCACTGTTGAAAATTGCCTGACTGATGAAAAGAGGAAGGCTTTCATGCAAGGTGATGAGACAACCTTTGAAAAATACAAGAAAGGAAATGATGGTAATAGTGTTCCAGTACCTTTAAAGTATCTCAGACTTGCAAAATACATGTGTATAGCAAGAATGGCATTATGGAATGGCAGAAAGAAAATATCTAAGAAAATTACAAGAAAAGTTAATGAAACACCTCTGCAATATGAATTAGCTGTCACAAGGGCACAACTTGAAAAATCTGCACTTATCAATATGCCTAATAATGAATCATTGAGATTTACAATTGAAGTGTGGCAGGAGCTGGATAATCCAAAGATCATACATGTGACTGGAAAATCATTATCTGGCACAAAAATAACTCAAAGTCAAATGATACCAATGTTTAGTTATTTTACTTCTTTTTGCCAGAATCTTTTGAAGAAATTGACTCACTTTGTAGATCATGGCTTGTTTTAACCTTGGCTAGTATAGGAACTGTAAAGCCAGAATAAAAATGAGTTTATTTGTGAATATTTGTACTTTATCTACGCATTGTAGATATACATTGGGGTAATTTAGCATAAGAATTATGTATTTTGTGATGAAAGCATCAAATTTAGCACATTAGTAGACTATCATATTATGAACAGTTTTGGGGAGAGAGAGAGAGAGAGAGAGAATTATTAATTCTCGTTCAGGATCTGTGCTGTTAATACTATTTCTACTTTATGGACTTTTCTTGACCAAAATCAAATTGTGATTTTTTACTTTTATTGTTAGATTACCATTATGTTAATATACTTCAAATATGAACTTGCATACCTTTCCAGTAGAGCTGATATGCAAAATAAAAGTGACCCTTGGATGCCATTTTGGGAAATTGGTGCCCCAGCCTTCAGGGACTAAATATGAGGGGGCCTAATATCCAAATCTCTTCATATGAAAGTCTTCTAGTGTACAAATTTGATGCTTTCATCACAAAATGCAGAATTGTGCTGAAATTTTTACCATAGCTGCCTAACAAATGTTGAGATATATTTGTGAGAGAAATTTTCAGTGTTCAAATGTATATTTTGTCTTTGCTAATTAATTTGCACTATAAGGAAAAAAAATAGAATAGCTGATAAAAACTTGGTTTCATTGTTCATTATAGAAAATTTCACATTTTTGTTAAAGTGGGTTATCAGAAACTTTTTATTCTAAATTAGGTTATGAACTTTAAATTCACTTTGCTGAGATGCAATTGTAGCTTATTAAAATAAAGTGAATTCTTTATGGATTGCAGTAAAATATAAGTGTAGTGAGAATCACATAAAGAAGGGAAGATATTTTGCTTTGGAAAAGAAAGTCAATAGAATGAAAATAGGAATGTGAACATTTCTTGATTTCTTTGTGTGTAAATATCAGATCTCTTTGTTTAATATTATTGGAATTTTGTTATTCAGTAATTTGTGTATAGCAATTTTTATTTTAGTTAAAAGATGAATTTTCCTTAATATTTTTTATTTTTTTCTCAAATGAATGTTGTAAATGTATGATGACCAGGTTATTGGTCTAAAACTATATATATATATATATATATATATATATATATATATATATATATATATATATATATATATATATATAGATATATATATATACACACACACACACACACACACACACACACACACACACACATATACAAGGTGTGGATGATACTTGTTTGCTGTTTTCAACTGTTAATTTGATAGTTTTTTTTTTGTTTTTAATGCAAGAAGAATACAGCCAAGGGCAAAATAAAGCTTGGTTGTAAAAAGGCCCACTGAGGTGCCAGTCCTTTTGTTATTCAGTAATTTGTGTATTGCAACATTTTTTGTATTTCAAACAATAATTTTCCTTAATTTTTTTTCAACTTGGTTTTCTCAAATGAATGTTGTAAATGTATGATGACCTGGTTAATGATCTTAAATATATATATATATATATATATATATATATATATATATATATATATATATATATATATATATATATATATATATATATATATGATATCTATTTGCAATTTTCAGTTGCCAATTTCATTTTTTTTCTTTATGTAAGAATGATCCAGTCAAGGACAAAATAAAGTTTGGATGAAAAAGGCCCACTGAGTTGCCAGTCCTTTTAAAAAGGTTTGTAGGAAGGAGTTTTTTCTTTTATGTTATTATCATTTTTCATTAGTTTTATATATTTTTCATTTCATTTCATTTTCATTTATTTAATGTTTTATTTATTGATTTATTTTTATGAAGAATGCAAGTATAGTTGCTGCATGTAGTTTTGTGTGAAGAAAAAGGGTTGTCATTAGAGGGCAGGTTGTGACTGCCCACTGCCCACTTGTGTTGTGAGACAAAGGGAAACATTCAATGAGGTCACAGCTGGCTTTAATGATGAGTTCACTGTACCTGAACCAGTGCTATTAGACCTCACTGGGAGTAATTGTTATTTTGTCAGGTAGTATTTTTTTTTACTTTCATTGTCAGTCTTGTCTTCATGAAAACAGTAACAATATTTCCATTATTTTTTGCATAATAGTTGACTGGACAATTTTGAACTTCAAAATTTGTGGAAGAGATACAGAGTTCTCCTTGGAATCCACACCAGAAGGACAAATAAGGAGATTTCAGACTTTCCCAATGTCAGGTGGGCGATGGAGAAGGGCAGAATGGAATTGAAAGATTCAGGATTTATCTATGAGGCAGCATCAGAGAAAAAATACATGATTGATGACTGACTGATGCTGTCAGAATGCTGGAGTTTGTTGAAGTTTTGGAGATCATTGACAATGAACCCAGCAAGTTAATGCATACTGTGGCAAGGGAGGAAGGCGTGGATGAAAAGCTCATCGGGCTGGTGGTGCAAGAGGATATCGGCTACATTTCATAGAAGATGAAAAAGGCACAATTTCTATTGAAGGCGATGCAGGAAAAGTGACTGAAGCACTGAAGCACGCCAAGAAGCTAATGAAGTTGAAACACCCACTTCAGCCAGACATGCTATGGGTTTTCTCTGATGAGAATAACTCATTCCAAGACCAGATGATAATGTCCCAGAACAACAGGTAGCTCACTGTCTCACCCAGAGACATTCCCAGAGTCATGCAGACAAAGTTTTCACTGGCAAGCATGTTCTTTGGTGTCATCAGCAGTGAACAGTGAATCATGCCACCCCACTCCTTCCTTGAGGGCCTCAGGCTGAACACTGATGGTTACATCTGCATTCTGAGTGAGGTAGTAAAGCCCTGGATCAACCATGTAGCTGCAGGTAGGTACTGTCAGCAAGACAGTACCGTGCCGTACCAGCTAGAAGACCTAGGAAGTTAAAAAACAGAGTCGGAAGAGTTTGTTCACACAAGGTGCAAGCAAGTAAAGGGACAATTTTGGAGAACATTGGGAGGAGCCCCATTATGTCCATAAGCATTCCAAGGGTTTAGGTTAGCTAGGGCATGGAAAACATCATTATAAAGAATATTGACTGAAGGAAAGAAATAATCAGAGGAGCGGCGAGCCCAGAATCATCCAAGGTAGAATTAGAGTATTAGCAAAGGTTTGAGAGAAGAGTTCAGCTTGAGAGACATGTGATGGCAGTGGTACCATCAGGATGAAATAAAGGAGGGAAGGATGTTATTGGAGATGTTTTTTTGAGCGGATGACTCCTTTCCCATCTCCCCTCTTCCTCTGTTTTGTCCAATCTCGTGCAACTCGAATGGGTATTGCCACAGCTACCACAGCAGTATCAACAAATCAAAGCACTAGCTACTACTGCAGGACATTAACGAACGTTTAGTATTTTGTCATATTTTTATTGTAAAAAGAACGGTGAGTTTGTCAGTAGAAAAAACTGCGATTAGAAATGACACCTTAATAATAAAATTCACATGACAATTATTACTTTCTGAGATATACAGTACAAACATTGATATACAAAAGAGAAAGAAAAGTAACGAAATTACTTTAAAATGATGCAGTTCAGTTTAAACCCATCATTGCATAACTAAGAGGAAAGAGCAAGAGGGACGGAGAGAACTCAGGCGTCTATTGGTTGCGACGACGGACCATGGACGGAGACTGCATCGTACCTTCCAGAAGATGCCCCATTTTGTCTGGACGGTTTATTTATGCTACTACTGGCCTTTTTCTTCTTTCTGCAAAGGAGAAAGAAAATGATCAGTGCACTAGTTTATGATTCTGATTGATCTTTAATAATGTATACATTCATTTGATAATCATGTAGGTATTTTCTTCCTCTTACTAAGTGTTTATGATTGTTTCTGTATGAGGAGGTATCTATTCTAAGCCCCAAAATAATTTAGTATTAAATAAACAAGTACCTCAAGGAGAAGTGGTAAGAAAAAAGAAATTCCATATGTTAAGTAAGAGCAATATAAAGTACTACGTAGATAATGCATGCTAATGAAGTTGATTGACGTCACAACGCAACTATTAACAATTACATATTTTTGCTATTCCTATATTCTTCTAACTCGTATGTTATAGCTGTATTCAATAAAATGTTTGGAAGTTTTTTTTTGCCATATATGAATTACATTTTACCATGTATTGTCTTGATGGTTCAATGATACAGTGTTCTTGTATTCAATCTCGAGTCAGTGGTTCGACCTCTATAATTGGTGAGGCAGTGTTGTGTTGGCTCCCCACTGGTCTGTTCTCAATTACCGTATGAACGAGCAATAACATACTATATCAGTATTCAAGGGGGATCACTATAATGTCTCTTATGCAGTTAGTTTGTGGCATATACAGTGAAGGGAATCGAAATACTTACATGAGGAAAACCGTAACACCAACCAGAACAGCCACGCCGAGCACTCCGACAACTGATCCCACGATGGCGCCAGTGGAGGCAGACGAGACACCTGGGTACAGTACGGGTGGGTTAATGTTCCGCTTTGTCTTTCCTTACAAAATCATATTTCAGTATTATTTCAAAGATAGTTGGAGGTGTTTTACAAATAGAATTTACATTCTCTCTCTCTCTCTCTCTCTCTCTCTCTCTCTCTCTCTCTCTCTCTCTCTCTCTCTCTCTCTCTCTCTCTCTCTGTGTGTGTGTGTGTGTGTGTGTGTATGCTGGTTCTTACCAGAATCATCTCCAAATGATACCATTGTTGATCGTAGAACATAACCTTCTTTGTTAAGAGAAACCAGAAGAACCTTGAAATTTTGCTGATTGCCAATGTTTAAAAGTTTCTGTTGACAGTTCATTGGTCCCTGCTCCCCCTCCAGCTGGCATTCGAAGTTTTCTGGAGAAAATGTTTTGTTGTGGTTTTGTGGATCGAACACCACAGCCTCCATTCTGAAAGGGTTGCTCTCCACAATGCCTTCAACTGTCAGCAAACCGTCCGATGTAATACTCAGTTTTGGATTTCCATTGAGTTCTGGAAGACGTACATAGATAGATAAATATATATATATATATATATATATATATATATATATATATATATATATATATATATATATATATATATATATATATATATATATATAGATAGATAGATAGATAGATAGATAGATAGATAGATAGATAGATAGATAGATAGATAGATAGATAGATGGATGAATAGATAGATAGAGTATAAATAGATAAATATAGTGCATTGTGACCATATTAGAATCTTTCAACATTCTCACTTTGATAATTTGTTATGAAATCGTCGCACTGTTTCACATTGTTGTAGTTGATGATGCAGCGAGGCACGTCACTTGGCAGTGTGGTCGAAAGGTAATAACAGGGAAGTCCTTGCGTCTGACATTGGTACTGCCCAACTGTCACGCCTTCAGTCATCTCGCCAGGCCACACCCTTACCGATGACACCTGCTCGTTGTACTCGGTCCCGACTCTGGCTACGTGGCTGCTTAAGACTACACATAATCATACCATAATTAATATTGGCACATATTCTAATCATAAATTAAACTCACTGTCACTGTGATCACTTACGATATAATTTCATGTACTCACATGATCTATTTAACTCAGTGAAGCTGTAGACAAGGGTATTGTCTTGCGGGTCTTTGCCTCTAATGTACACGTATCTACCATCACTTAAATCTGCTTCAAATTCCACTTCTTTCTGGTAAGCGTCTTCGGCCTGTACTTTGTATTCACTTTGTGTATCGTTTCTTCTAGTAATTGTGAGAACCCAGCGGTGTAGGGTCGGAAGAGGCTTGTTTTGGTCCAGCACAATCTTCACATTATGGTTCGTACTTTGGGGTGATGATGCACGATTTAACTTCCTCAGTTCTAGCATAGCTACGGACTGACCATTGCGTGGTTCGCCAGCTGCATGGAAATGACAAGTGGGGTGAAGAAAGTAATTATAATTTCAAGAATTTTGAAAAGTTGTTGTTGTTGTTGTTGTTGTTGTTGTTGTTGTTGTTGTTGTTTTTGTTGTTGTTGTTGTTGTTGTTGTTGCTGCTGCTGCTGCTGCGCTACTGCTGTTTTCTTTCAAGGTTAATGTATGTATTTATATTTCATTAAAACTATATGTATCGGATTCCATGATTAGTTACATACTAACTACAGGAAGTGGATGTGAGAAGAAAAGAAATGAACAAAATAATATTTTAGATCTACATTATTTAATATGTTCCACTTCCATTGAAATACTTACGACTTTCCTGTAGTGACAGAGCTAGTGTGCAGGCCAAGCAAGTCACAAACGTAAAGAACAAGGAATTTCTCATTTGTGCGTACTTATATATGCTGGGGAGGGAAAAAAACACAAATTAGATGCTGAGGAGGAAAAAAAGCGGAAATTAGAGATAATTATATAAAAAAACTTGAAAATATAGGTACTTGTTAAAATTGAAGATTATACAGTCACTCCTGTTAACACAGCTTGCTCCAAGAACCAAAGACGTAATAATCTATCTTGCTATAACGAACACAGTGGATATTTACTCGTACGCCCACGACAGAAGTGTTGCGAAAATGGAAACTATTCCATTAGGTGCCGTAACAGCTTAGGCCATATGTCACCACTAGGGTTAACGGGAGAGCGCTACATCTCCCTCAGGGCAACTAGGTTTGGCAAGGATTCTAATCCGGGCCGCCAGCACCGGAGGCCCAAGACGAGCCTCCTTAAACAACTATGCCACCACCCAGCCCCCAGAAGTGTTGGGTGTTTGTATGAATATATATTTGTAAAAAAATCATGTGATTGTTATATGTACATGTCCATTTTTTATTTACATGCTCGAAATGCAGATATGTCTAACAGTTATATGCATGCATATTCTCAGGAGTAACTCATGATATTACTGTAGATGATGGTTTGTTCATTATAATTTGATAACTATAATCCTTATGTATTTGGCTTGCACTGAGCTAGTAAGAATTTTGGCTCAATGGTCATTGCCGACACTATTGTTTTCAGGGAAAATGATAAATTTACTATGTATTGATATTATCAAACGTGATTTACTAATGTAAACTCAGTCCTACCCAAAGATCACTCACAACAGCTTCTGAAGTTATTTTTCTGCAGAAGAGAAACTGTGTGTGTGAGAACAGGCGATGACCATGCACGAATAACACAGTTTATTTTAGTAAAAAATGGTCTTACCTTTCAGTGCGTAACAACCTCTTATTTTCGCTGATTTGTTCAGAGTGAGGCACTGCGGCTCGGGAGTCGTGAAATCTATATCAGGAGTCTCCGTACCATTTCGTAATCTCCTTAGGTGTCATGGCTGTGATATTATTAACTAATGTGCAGATTTTAATTGTTCCCATGAAACCTAAGGTCACCATACTGTGATATTGAGGCATGTGTTAAGGGAAGAAGGAATGACTACTTCCATCCTCTACTATGTTTCGGTGATGGAGGAAAATATATAACTACTATGTCCACAAACTGCAACCTTCATTAAATTGATGTCTCATTTCCGGGAGACTAATAGAGGAAGATGTGGGCGAGTGTCATCGATAGCGGTATCTTTTGATAAATGCAATAAATCTATTTAAATACCATAAACCTGTGACGAGCTGCCCGATAATACTAGAATTTTGTTTTTGTTTTAAAATCCTAGATAAGTAAGATTCCACCTGCCACTACATTCAATCAATTAGCATCTTCACTCTGGATTCGTGTAAGGATCACTATTGCGTACATATGACTGAAGAAATGGTATTCATGGAGTAACCGGAAGAAATCAATTAATGGTATGACAGAAACAGGATATGGTCAATAATGTGTTGAGGCTTTTGAGCAAAGAAGGTTAAATGATATCTATGATAACGATAACGCCAAGGCTTCAAAAAGCACCGGTCTGAGTGTGTGTGTGTGTGTGTGTGTGTGTGTGTGTGTGTGTGTGTGTGTGTGTGTTTAACAATCGTGTAGAGGCGATAATAAGCAAACGAATGGTTCTTATAATACACAGGAAAAGCTTGTGCAAATAATTTTCAGCAAGTGAGTGGACGGCGTGTTCAGTCAAAATTGCTTTGACATGGGAATGGTACATAGTATTAAGAAACACTTAAGAGAAACAAACAAATAATGAATAAAAATAGAGATAAATGAATAAACATACTTCTATCAATTATGGGAAAGGATACAATACCGGCCATAAAATATGATGTATTTGAAAAGACCTGTGGCAATTTTTTCTAAATATAAATCACATAACTTGACAAAGGTTAACTATGAGTAACTACGATAATCTCATCTTTTTGTAATTACAAAGGAACTCAGTTGTTTCGAATCACTTATTGGTTCAAACGCAAGTCACGTGAGACCACCGACTATTGACGGTGGGGCAGATATCAGCCAGTCCTGCTGCTGAGAACAGGTAAGGTCTGTTTGTGTGTGTGTGGGCTTTTTCTCCCTCCAGTTGATTTAATTGTATAGGTGTTGTATTTTTAGTTTGGTTTGGTTCTTAATCGCAGGGTTGGTGTTGGTCAGGAATATTTGATACTACAGTGGTTTAAATAAGTGAAAACAAAAATTAAATTAAAACATTTAATAAGTGAAAACAAAAAGTAAGTGTGAATATATATCATTATATAAAAGTTTTAACACGTGACCATATTTCCTGATTTTCTAGTATATATATAAACCAACTTTTGTTTGATTTCCTAATGTGTATCAACCGGACGTTACTGTTATTGGCCAGTGTTTTTTTCCCTGTTCTGAACAAGTAGTTCTTCTGCTTTTGAGTAAAACCTTCAAAATAGGCAGTGTGCATACTTTCTAATTTTGTTCAACAGAACGATTGTGTGGGAGAGAAACAGGTATCGGGACACACAACGTGCTGTGACGGTTGGCCACCTTCATAAACCAGCACCAACGAGCGCCGTTGGTCTGCGGGAGCGGCAGAGGGACGTGGCACTGGTAAGTGGATACGAGGCGAACTTGGTAGTCTGTGCAAGTATCCAGAATTCATGCGATATGTGTTGGAAGAATGTTTCGTGGTTACCACGCCCTACATCATCCGTAGCCTCCTAGTTATAGTTTGTTAGACTTTTCAACAGAATATTGTATATGCTGCCCGGTTCTATCCCTGTATTAAAAAATACGTCTTGAAATCAGTCCAAAGAGTGCAACCAAATGCTGTAACAAATGCTTAGCGCAGGTAGGAGAAATCGACAATAGGGACAGAAAGGGTGTTTTGTAGAGGTGAGGCGGACTTTGTTTACATAAAGGCGTAGGGCGTAGGTGAAGAGGATTTGATCATGGTTAAGGTAAGCAAAATTGTACATTATTCATATTCAAGATAGAACTAAAAAAAACAATGGTTTGAAAAAAAGTTCAGGGAAGTAATACTAGTTCACGTAGTGATAAGGGAATGGGCTAGACTGTTTATTAGGTAGTATCAAGTCTTAGAAGCATTTCGCGAAGGTATATTCATAACTTTCATGGCAATGTGCTCTCACTAATGTTTGACTTTCTTTTTAGATATACGTGTATCATCTGCTACCGCTTTTGAAGGAAGAACGAAACCCTTGCCGTCAATCCACGTCCTGGTGCAGGAAACGTTGTTGTACCGAAGGATTCGATGCGGTCTCCTCCTTTGCCTCGCACCTTCACTCTGTAATGCCAATAGCTACAAGCTGCCATCCGGGAAGGAGCCACCACTTTTCTCTGCTGTACTCTGTTCTACCGACATTTGCTGCCATCCACGGAAGTTTAGACTACTTCGCCTCGCAGCTCTGGTCCTGCCAGTAGCTTGTACGCTGCTATCCATGGAGGAAGTTGAGACCGGTTCCTGTCATCTGTACTCGTCCTGCCAACACATGCTACTACTAGTGTTACATTACTTCATCCTTGTCCTGTGAATGTACCTTGTCCTGTGA
This sequence comes from Callinectes sapidus, assembly GCA_020233015.1. Classification (NCBI taxonomy): domain Eukaryota; kingdom Metazoa; phylum Arthropoda; class Malacostraca; order Decapoda; family Portunidae; genus Callinectes; species Callinectes sapidus. Next base: position 13,921,960 of record CM035196.1, on the reverse strand, counting down.
ATGTATCTACATGACTAGTTGAGGTATTGAATAAAAAAAATATGAAATGCACTTTTTGATAATACTCCTTTCTACGAAGAGGAAAGTTTCTTAGTGTAGTTTTAAATGTCTCAAACCGGGCAAGGTGACTACGGAAGATATTGGTTAGAATATGAAATTATTTAAAGCCATAAATTCTACAATAAAAATAGGTCAATATTCATTGAAACGATTTATTTACTTACTGTAAAAGCGTGGAAGCGTACGTACAATGGATTAAAAAAAAATTGCTTGAACTGGCAAAAATTACAAAAAAGCTCAAACTGAAACGGCCATTAAAAACTGTACTAAGTCGAAAATACTCGGAGGAGTCTCCGGAGACATAGTAGATACATGATGAAAAAAACAAAACTTTTTCCCATTCTTTATTCACTTAACACAATTTAGTTTAGTTGTCCCTCGAAACTTCAAAATATTATTCAAAACAAACTGTCACTCTGGAATCTAATACAAAATTAACAATAAGAATTTTAGAAAGTAGAGAAGCTAGTTATATATTTAAAGTAAATATTCTCAGCCTAAATGTTTAAAAAATCCAGATAAACTAATTCACAATTAAGGTTTGGCTACAACACTAGCACGAAGACCTTACGTGATGACGAAAAGTCCATTTGTAGTGGAATTTGAACCATTAAGCACACGGTAAAAAGCTTGGAACCGACTGAAAAGAAAACAGCTCAAGTAGTAAGAACTGATATGCAGGCTTTCAATTGACCACCTAACCAAAAGAGATTGACAAATTGCATAAATTTAACAGGCTGACAGACTGACTGAACTAGATGACAAGAAACAAAGGCTAAACTAAAATGGAAATAATTTAATTAGGCTCCGCAACAGCTTAGGTCATATGGCACCACTAAGGTTAACGGGAGAGCGCTACATCTCCCACTGGGCAACTAGGTTTGGCAAGGACTCAAACCCGGGCCGCTAGCACCGGAGGCCTGAGACAAGCCGCCTTAACAAGCTATGCCACCCAGTCCCAGGCTAAACTAAGAACTTTAAACAATTCTTCTACATCTCTTACTATGGATGATAAATTGAACAAACTGCTACTCCCAGCATGCATGTAAAATCAAATTAGTCGATGCACACAAAGGTGACCACAATGTTAAAGTCATAAAATCTAAGAAAATGATATATGTACATTCTTATATTCCAAGCTATGTACATTACCTACACCATTCACAACGAAGAGATTGCAACCATTTGTGCTAGGCTGTGAATGGTATAGCATCCTCACTCCTTATCCTTCTCTGTCTTGCACGGCCACAGGTGTCTGAAGGCATATGAGCTGCTGGATGCCCAAAAGCCTGAAAAAAAAGATAAATGTTAACAAATACCTCAGAAAGAAACTAAAATGCAGAGGATGAAACCAGTGAGACGGAAGAGTGATTCAAAGTAGAGAACAAACCAAAGTCCTTTCGTCTTGGCCTCTGCGTTTGCCTCATATCTATATAAAAAAAATCACGGCCATCATCGTACTCTTAATATTGTTAAAATATTTTTCCCGCCGAATGGGGAAATACGGTTATCCTTTTAACATTCTGCGTTTAAATTTTACGATGAAACTCCACCTGCAGGAGTCCTGAAAATATTAATAAAGGAGTGGATTTTTGTTGTCCTTTTACGCACATAAATTTTTCAAACACCGATTCATTGGCGGTTAACCAATTTGGTACCATGACGCATTTCCATATTTATTCTGCTTACTATTTAGCGATTTTATACAGCCTAAAAAAATTGTGTGGGGATTTAATTAGTGAAGACCCTGGCCATTAATTCCTTCACCTCCTTGGACCCTTCTTAATGTCAATAAAATCGTCTAGTCACACCAAAAACTCAAGATAAAAAATGCGTCCCAGCTCTAAAAAGGTTGAGTATGAATGAGGAGCGCCTAAACTTCCAAACTGCGACATCACAGCTTCCTGCCAGCAAACCCGTAACACTCACCGTGGCACAACTGAAAAGTTTACTTGACCTGGACTCTTCATTAACTGTAACCAAATCTAGATTCATTCTAACCTAAGTCAATGCTTCACATCTTTGACTGCTACCCGACTCGACCTGCGGACACTCACTTTACAGACAGACTGACCCCCATGCCACTACGGACTGACTATCCACGTCCACAGCAGGTTTAATAATGATTCCGTAACAATTCTATTTTAGGATTACCAACCAAACAAACTATCTGATTACTCTGTTACTCAAAAAGTCAATCAATGAACAACGCAAACTATACATCAGTACATTATGATAAGATTTTTCACTTGAAAGCTACGAAAACACAAACACAGAGAACACCCTCACCATACTTGTATGTGGATAAGCTGCCAACATCTGATGGGAGTAAAAAAGGAAGCGTCAAAACAGGAGCGCAGCGGACGAAGTACTGACGCTAACTCCACCAACGAAACAGTGAGGCTATAGAGGTCGGAGGGTGTGCCTAATGCCGCGATGGTTCAAAGGAGGAACTGGTACGGTAATGAAGCAATGGTGCATGTGCGTGTTTATTGACATATATATTTTTTCATTCAACGACGTATTATTGCTTTTCCTTTCCTTTCTTCCACATTCGGAGTTTTTGTATGATAATTTTCTCTGTTGATCATTTGGGCACTGGTGAGAGCTTACTAATAATGAATAAAATACAAAACTAACAACGTAGTTTGGTCGTGATGGATCGAACACGCCCCCATCCTGATTGATTTGCTATCATGCCAATCAACTGATCACTTGGCCCAGTCAATCAATCGGGTAATTAGTGACTCAGAGGTATCGCTGCTGTGTGTTTGAGAATGAAGCAACTGCCATCTTTACAGTTCGAGACAATCTGAACAATTTCCTAATCAAATATTTAAAGAAAAAATGAAAGTGTAGTAAAGATATGAGCGGCAGTGTTCCCCGGTCTCCCCCTCCCCACCAACAACCAACGTACCTTCATTGCGTTATTTTTCATGGTAAACATTGATGACAGATCAGAATGCAAAATACAAGACGAAGAAATTGCATGGTATTTTATTTTCACATCTTTTTCAACATTTTCATCGAGTTAAAAATATCTTTTACTTTTAAATAAAGCCTAAAAAAATGAGCCTGAAATGATCTATCAATAAAAAAATAATAAATAATAATAATGTAAATCTAATATGAATTACAAGAAATTAATGAGACAGTTGTGGACAGCAATGGTATTTACATATATATGTTAAAGTAGTTATAGTTCAAACAAAGATCAATATACATTTCGTCACTCAAGCTTGATATATCTTTTTCAAAGCGGGTAAGACGAGCGGGTAAGACGACCATGGCTTGCAATTGGCTGTGCTGGTTGCATGAATGTCGTAGATCATCAGGGTTTCCTGAAGCCGTCAAACACGCGGGAACTGCGTTAGACTGTAAATATTTATTTCAGGTAATGTATTTCTTAAATATTAAGAAGAATATGATTAATACGAAGTGAATCATAGTATGTCTCTTCTTCCTTCGTCTAGTTTTTTGACAAGCAAATGTTTGCCATCAAAAGTAAGCAAATATATAGGCTTGTTGTATTACAAGCAAACCATATATTATCAATGATTTGTTTCCAAAATATAGACATTGTCAAGAACTTAAACTTATTTTCTTAGGTAAAAAAGGAATCCGGCCAAGATTAAAATAAAAATTGTTGAAAAAGGACTACTGAAGTACTAATCCTTAAAACAAATTATACAACAACGAGTTTTTTCTTTTTCATTTTTTATCTATTCTGGTTTATTTAATTTTGGATGATGAGTATATATATATAGTAAGGTGTATGTAGTTTTGTGTGAAGGATGAGAACTTTCTTTAGAGGGCAGACTGTGTTAAGAAACACAAAAGGTTCAGTGAGGTGACAGTTGGCTTTAATGATAAGTTCACAACAACCCCTGAACCAGTGCTATTTTACCTCAATGGGAGTGATTATGGTTTGGGTAGGTGTCTACTGCCTTTCTCTAAAAAAATCAACTAACAACTGAAAATGGTTTTATTTTTCCCTGAGCTGAAATTGTCAATCCCAATTTCATTTGACTACACACAATAATGACGGTCCATGGTCACACAGGAGTGGACTGAAAAGATATGCTGCCCATTAGCTCAGTATTTCAAAGGTGTAGACTTTAGGGGGGATAAGGTATAGAACATACCTGCCTAAGCAGTGAAACAAGCGTCTACTCCCAGGAGACAGTCTCACCTTCGGTTAGTGGTGAGGACGACGCCGGATGGGCATAGTGCAGTTCACGAACTGAGGCAGATCGCACGACTTCTTGTCTTGGTTCCAGTACAGACCCTTGGGACAGTCCAACTTGACTGGGACTCCTTCATCGCCTGCAATGGACATATATTTTTACTGTATAAGGTCGTACACATAAAAGGATCATTCAGTGTAAGAACACTGCGATATCACACTTATAGCTTATCAAAAAAGGGAAAAGTAGGCAATGAGAGTTGGACACTTGAAGGAATTCTTACAATGGTAATAAGATGAGCAGACTTCAGAGGGATAGTAGCAGTCGCAGAGACACTGTGGTGGTGGTTCAGTGACGATACATTCCGGGTACATGTCAGCATAGACACAGGTATCAAAGTCAGGGTGGAACACGAGTCCCTCCGAACACTCGTGGTAGCTCAATGACTGATCCTCCTGAGGAAGAAAAGAAATCTGTCACACAGGCACACCCTCTTATTGCAGGTCTGGACTAAATCACCTCCGAGGAAAACAAGCTTTCGAAGAATAACCTATCACAAAAAACAAATGAATACTGTTGCCCAGACAGATACATACATCACAGTAATAGTAGGCGGTGCAGTCGTCAGCAGGTTTGTGGCAACACTCGCAGTCACACATTGGGTTTGGCGTGGGTTGCGTGGCATTGGGGGCTGGTGTGGTTGGGACGGGTGTGGGAATCTCACAGATGTGGTCTGGTCCAGAGGTGCAACCCGCTGACTGTGGCCAGTCACACACCTTATGGAGGAAAAACATGGCTTCATTACACACAAGTGCTGCATCACAGAGGACTGCGGTATTCGTATCCCCAAAAACAACTATCGGTAGAAACCGGAACTCGAGTAAATTTTAGTCTGATTCTGGCAGCCGTTGTAAAGACGAGTTGAAAGACAAAGAAGGTAGTACCTTGAGTTGTGGGTTGAAGTGTAGACCAGCGGGACAGTCCTTCACGTAAGGGATGTTATGGTCACAGTGTACCCATTTGCTGCACTTCTGAGGGTGTGGGAAGAGTCCTTGCGCAGCGGGGCAAGCAACGTCGTCACACACAGAGCCATCTGGTGTTGTGACAGGGGCCTTGGTGGTGGTGGTGGTTTTAGGTGTGGTGATGACGGGGTGAACACACTTGCCATCGGGACCTACGTAGCTGCCGGTGATGCAAGGTGTAATGTCTTCGTGGTCACAGGTGAGGAGCCACTGGTTCCAAATGGTGCCCTTGGCACATGGCATTTCCTGTGGGCCGTACGGGGCGCACTGGATGAACTTCCTGCAGTCTGTGGGGTGAGGGAAGTACTGCTGGCCCCCGGAGCAATCCACGCACGGGAAGGGTGACACTGTGGTGGTAGTGATGGGCTTAGGTGTGGTGGTTGTGGTGGTAGTAGTGGTAGGAGGAGGAGGTGGAGATGTAGTAGTGGTGGTGCTGGTGGTCGGTTTAGGTGTGGTGGTGGTAGGTTCAGGTGTGGTGGTGGTGGTGGTTGGTTTAGGAGTGGTGGTGGTGGTGGTGGTTGGCTCAGGAGTGGTAGTGGTACTGGTAGTGGTGGTAGGCTCAGGTGTGGTAGTGGTAGTGGTGGTGGTGGTTGGTTCAGGTGTGGTGGTGGTGGTGGTGGTTGGTTCAGGTGAGGTGGTGGTAGTGGTGGTTGGCTCTGGTGTGGTGGTGGTGGTGGTGGTTGGCTCTGGTGTGGTAGTGGTAGTTGTGGTGGTGGTTGGTTCAGGTGTGGTGGTGGTGGTGGTGGTTGGCTCTGGTGTGGTAGTGGTAGTGGTGGTGGTGGTTGGTTCAGGTGTGGTAGTGGTAGTTGTGGTGGTGGTTGGTTCAGGTGTGGTGGTGGTGGTGGTGGTTGGTTCAGGTGTGGTAGTGGTGGTAGTGGTGGTTGGTGTCAGGTGTGGTGGTGGTGGTTGGTTCAGGTGTGGTGGTGGTGGTGGTGGTTGGCTCTGGTGTGGTAGTGGTAGTGGTGGTGGTAGTTGGTTCAGGTGTGGTGGTAGTGGTGGTGGTTGGTTCAGGTGTGGTGGTGGTTGGTGCAGGTGTGGTGGTGGTGGTGGTGGTGGTGGTGGTGGTGGCGGGCGCGGTGTGGTCTGATGGCAGTGCAGGCCGCACACATTGGTTTCAGGGTTGAAATAGAGGCCGTCAGGACAGTATTTCTTCTCCGGCTCTCCGTCCTTGCCTGTCGAAATGGTACATCTTAAGAAATGAGGTGAAGGTGTTACTAGTTTGTCATGCTTTCTATTTCAGTAACATTTTTTTTCTCTCTCTCATTAGGTACAAGGAGAATGACTGACTGGTGACTTACAGTCGTAGAAGGCGTTGCATTCTCCCTCCACGGGGTAGCGACAGTCACACTCACACACAGGCGGGGGTGTGGGACACTGGTAGTTGCTCGGGAAGTCACAGTTCTCAATGTCGGGATTGAACACCAGTCCATCTGAACACTCCCTCACAACAGCCTCGCCGCTCTGAAGGCAGAAGTCGGCGAGAGATTAGTAGCAGCAAAGAACAAGTACAGCAAGTCTGCACATTTGTGTTTTCTTGATCTCATCTTCGTAAAAGTCTTCTTCCATCGCTCTAATTTATGTGGATGAGCATTCCACGTAAATAGGAGGTCTGTAATACAACTACATTGAAAACTGGTTGTGTTAGTGAGTATAGTTAGTGAATGTTAATGTTGATTACTGATGAGTTAATACCCAACGGTACAGTAGCAAGTCAAGACCGGCAGACTGGCACAATACCTGGACACATTCGTAGTACTTGGTGCACACGTCGTGGGGTTTGAGACAACAGTCACAGTCACACTCCACTGATGACTCCGAGGAACCCGAAGACTCCGAGGAACCTGAAGACTCCGAGGAACCTGAAGACTCCGAGGAACCTGAAGACTCCGAGGAACCTGAAGACTCTGAGGACTCTGAGGACTCTGAGGAGTCTGAAGACTCTGAGGAGCCGAACAAGTCGAGCTTGAGGCGTGTTTTGGGGTCACTGGTTTCCAGGGAACACCCGGATTTCACCAGCCGTGCTGTGATGTTGCACTGAAATGAATGTTGCACTATTGAGGATGAATGAATCACACACACGTGCCCTGTCTTACAGATACAAGAACTAACTCTCCTTTGACTTGTCACGAATGACCGATGGTCTTCACAACAGCGGTACTGGAGACGCACCATGATGTGCTGGGGTCACAGGTATTCCACTCACCTGGGCGAGTCGGGGATAGTCGCAGCGCCTCATTTCCGGGTTGTAGTCAAGGCCTTCCGGACACTGCTTGATGGTAACGGCTCCATGCGAGCACTTGACGTAACTCTCACAGTTCGTTGGATGGGCAAAAAAGCCGGCGGGAGTCGGACAGGATAGCTTTGGACACACCTGGAGACCTGTACGTGAGGAAGAGTGCCTCCTTCATATCACATGTCCGTCACACCGCATTTGGAAGTACTCCATCAGTGTTTCATGATAGTCACTAGCCAGATGACACAGTTTACCAGAAAGAGCCTTCGATAAACAATTGATTGATATATATCTGTTACTGGTTCTTATCACACACATACATATGTCCTATCATAAAAGGATAAATGTCTTTTTGTCCTGTATGGTGTCATATGACGAATTAAAGAAAAAGCGACAACAAACGATACAATGGAACGGACAAGGACAGGGTAATGGGCTTACCTTGGGTGTAGACACCCAGCAGGAGGAGGCAGAGTGCCGGAAGTACCCCGTTGAGGCCAAACTTCTGTGCCATCCTTGGTCCTGTTGCTCTGAGGGAGACGATGACTCTGCATCAGTCTGTCTGGTGTGTCCCTTATATATCTGAGGGGATTAATGTGTTGTCAGGCGTGCTGAGGAAGGAATAATCCGCACCAGACGTGTTGATCTTTCATCAATGTATTACCTAATCTTGGTATTGTCGTGGAATTCATACGTAAGTGTACTCCCGTTATCATTACGTCATGAAAAACAGATAGGGCCGTTAAATCCTTCAGAAACATCTAAGTCATGGGTTTTCCATATCCTTAAATTTTGTTATGAAAAGCTACAATGCTGAAATTAATATTCTACTTATAAAGATTCATTAATAAGATATGATTACTTGAAATGGAAAATCGAACAGTTCAGTTTCCATCTCGACCGATACATGAACTCGTCAGAATGTTGTATGATTTTCTATTCACATATGAGAGTAAATACACACATGGAAACAAGATCCAATAACTGAAACTAAACAAAAAGCAAATCATACGAGGATTGAAACTTTGTTTAAGATTTCGAGAACTTTGAGAAAGCACGGATTAGTTACTATATAATAAAGTTAACATGAGCAATGTTCTTAGGATCAGTAGCCAGGGTAGAACCAGAAAGTTTGAAAATTCAGATTTGGGAAAGAAATGGGAAGGAATAGAACGAACTCTGTAACCATATTATTACTGCTTAGTCAATGGGGAGCTTTAAAAGAAAATTATGCAAGTTTGTGGATGAGGATGATAGTGGTAAGGGTAGGTTGCTTTGTTCTTACAAGGACTCCCCTGTGTAGGTCTGGCAGCCTCTTGATGCTTCCCTAATTTTCTTATGTTCTTATGTTACCCGTCTGAAGTATGTTCTCGTTACTCTATCACTGAGCCTTACTCTCCTCATACTTTTGGAGATACGTGAACACAAAATTCTGACTTCCAGTGAGCAGTGAAAAGGATCGGGTTAATTGTAATTTAGAGTAGACGTGCGTCAGAACTGGTGATATCGCTCGTCCGGAACTGTGACGCAGGTTGAGAAGGATGATGGTACCCTATTCGAGGTGTCGCGATAATTGCCATTACGAGATTGGAGAAGATCGAGTCTACGAGCAAAAGGTGTGGCGAGGATGCACACCTCTTAATTCACACAATATAAAAGCCGAAAGACTTTCTCGACTTTTTTTTATATTATTTTATTTAAAAACTCCCTCTTTGTAACATTATTAATAACCGAACAAATGAGACGTTTGTCAGTATACCATCAATGAAAGACTGTAGACATGTAACACGAGTCCTTCTTCCTGCCTATTCACCCTCACCCTCACACACACACAGGCTTTTCTCCATTTTCCTATAATCTAATTTTCATCGCAAATGTATGGACGTATGGAATAAAATATATGAACTTGAACTTGAACTTGAACACACACACACACGATGAATAAAGAATGATAGATTAACAACCTAACAAGCAGACAGACGGGTGGATAGATAAATAAATAGACTGCTATTTTGTTTGATATATTCAATTATTAATACATGATGATCATAATAATAATAATAATAATAATAATAATAATAATAATAATAATAATAATAATAATAATAGTAATAATAATAATAATAATGAAGATAGTAGTAATAATAATGCGAATAATAATAATAATAATAATAATAATAATAATAATAATAATAATAATAATAATAATTATAATAATAATAATAATAATAATAATAATAATAATAATAACAACAACAACTACAACAACAACAACAACAACAACAACAACAACAACAACAACAATAATAATAATACTAATAATAATACTAATAATGATAATAATAATAATATGATAATAATAATATGATAATAATAATATCAGAGATGTAGGAATGAAAATATTCCTACTTCATGTAATTCAGCGTCAAATCTGTTTCTGTTACATAATGAATGTTTGTCTTGTGGTGCATAGAATTCTACGTAAAATTTTATTTCCTACTTAAGGAACTGGGTGTGATTTCTCGAATGTCTCCCAGTTTTTGAGAGTAGGTAAGGTGCTCTCTTATCTAACATGATCGTCACAGAGGATTGTCCTTATCGACATGATAGTGAAAGTAATCGCTTCCTTTATCCATATAACTCTTTGAGTACACCATAAAAGATCCATAACATAAAAGAACCATTTCGAGCTCTCTCTCTCTCTCTCTCTCTCTCTCTCTCTCTCTCT
>CM035196.1:13888309-13898840 GCA_020233015.1 Callinectes sapidus | reverse complement strand
TATATATATATATATATATATATATATATATAGTGGTATGAAGGGTTTAGACAACGAATCAACTGATATGAAGTGAAGATGACTGGACAGCATCTTAGTAACAAAATGTGATGTAGCTTTATTGTTTTTTGATTACTTAAGAAGGGAAAGCTGGCCTAGAGCATAAAATCAATAAAAAAGAGCCCATTTAGTTGCCTGTTTCGTTGTAAGTCCGAAGTGGACTCTGAGGCTGCTTTTGGAGTTCAAATTTTGAAAGTTTTAAGTGAACAGTGTGTGTGTGTGTGTGTGTGTGTGTGTGTGTGTGTGTGTGTGTGTGTGTGTGTGTGTGTGTGTGTGTGTGTGTGTGTGTGTGTGGGTGTGTGTGTGGGTGGGTGTGTGTGTGGGTGGGTGTGTGAGTGTAGTAACTGGACGTAGTTTTGTGTGAAGGAGGAGAGTTGTCTTTGGACGGTAAGATGCCACTGCCCCCCCTGAGTTGTCAGACACAAAGGGACACTTTTAGATAGTTCACAACGATCTTTAATGGCAAATTCACAGCACACCGTGAACTGGCTCAGACTAGAACTGGTCCAGACAAGAAGAACTGCTATTAGACCTCGGTGGAGGTAAATAATTAAGATAATTAAGATAATTTCGCAAGTTAAGTATGTGATGCAAGGGATATAAATACCTTGAGTTGTGGGTTGAAGTGTAAATCAGCGGGACAGTCCTTCACGTAAGGGATGTTATGGTCACAGTGTACCCATTTCTTACAGTCTTGGGGGTGCGGGAAGAGACCTTGCGGAGCTGGACAAGTAATGTCACACAAAGAGCCACCTGGTGTTGTGACAGGGGCCTTGGTGGTGGTGGTTGTGGTGGTAGTGGTGGTAGAAGTTGTAGTTGTCGGACGAACACAGTTGCCATTGGAATCCACGTAGTTTCCAGTGACACAGGGTGTGGTCTCTTCGTAGTTACAATTGAGGATACTGTGATCCCAGACAGTATGTTCTGGACAAGGCATCTCCTGTGGTCCATAAGATGTGCAGTGGATATACTTCGTGCAGTCAGTAGGGTGCTGGAAGAACTGCTGGCCTGTGGAGCAGTTTACACAGGTGAAAGGCGAAGGCGTTGTGGTGGTTGAAGTAACGGGAGTTGGGCTCGGAGTTGGTTTCTTAGTCGTGGTTGTTGTTGGAGGAACACAGTTGCCAGTGACGTATTCAGGCAAATCGCACGACTTCTTGTCTTGGTTCCAGTACAAACCGTTGGGACAGTCTTGCTTGTTTGGAACACCTTCATCACCTGGGGCGACATAAAGTACATTTGGACGGTATCTAAACATAAGGACGTAAAGGCTATACTTTATCAGAAAACTATAGTTATCAGTGCAATTAATGTAAATGTAAATATACAAAAGAAAATACGATTCTTGTCAATATGAATGTAATCATGCACGTTTTTCCTTTAGTATATGAGGTAAAATAGAAAGAAGTAAATAATGCAAATAATAGTCAGAGGAATTCTTACAGTAGTAATAAGAGGAACAGTCTTCAGCGGGATAGAAGCAGTCGCAGTGGCAGACTGGAGGTTCGGTGACGACACACTCTGGGTACATGCCAGCAAAAACACACGTGTCCAACTCAGGGTGAAACACGAGCCCTTCTGAACATTCGTGGTAGCTCAATGAATAATCCTCCTGAAGTAAGAAAAATTCATAGTGTTCAGTCAAACTCACATACATATTGTCAAACTAACACTCTGACGCCTTACCCGTAGAATTGTCTACATTTAGCCTCAAACTGGCGTGAATGTTTCATAATCAAGGCTCACTGATCCCGTGATGCCATGATTGCTAAAATAGTAAACAAATAAATGAATAAATAATAACTAATTGAATTAATGTCTACTGTTAATTCTCGAAAGCAACACTAGACGTCCCAACGTAAACCAATACATACGTCACAGTAGTAGTAGGCAGTGCAGTCTTCAGCAGCTATGTGGCAACATGCGCAGTCACAGAGGGGATTGGGGGTGGGTTTTGTGACATTGGGGGTCAGTGTGGGTGGAATGGGTGTTGTTATCAGACACGTGTCATCCGACCTCGAGATGCATCCCGCCGATTTTTGCCAGTCGCATACCTTGTAGTTTAACGAAGCTTATATAGTACAGAATATATAGATCTATATATATATATATATATCTATATATAATATATATCTATATATATTATATATTAATATAATATATATATATATATATATATATATATATATATAGTACTATGAAAGGATTAGACAACGAATTAACTGATATGAAGTAAGTATGACTTGTCAACTTCTTAACAACAAAATATGATGTAGATTTTTTGTTGTTTGTTTACGTAAGAAGGGAAAGCTGGCCTAGAGCAGAAAATCAATAAAAACTAGCCCATTAAGTTGCTTTGCTAGTTCCATTACAAGTCCGATAGAGTTCTGAAGAGAACCCTGAAGCTGCTTTTGGAGTCCCCATTTTAAAAAAATTAAGTGAAGTGTGTGTGTGTGTGTGTGTGTGTGTGTGTGTGTGTGTGTGTGTGTGTGTGTGTGTGTGTGTGTGTGTGTGTGTGTGTGTGTGTGGGTGTGTGTGTGGGTGGGTGTGTGTGTGGGTGGGTGTGTGAGTGTAGTAACTGGACGTAGTTTTGTGTGAAGGAGGAGAGTTGTCTTTGGACGGTAAGATGCCACTGCCCCCCCTGAGTTGTCAGACACAAAGGGACACTTTTAGATAGTTCACAACGATCTTTAATGGCAAATTCACAGCACACCGTGAACTGGCTCAGACTAGAACTGGTCCAGACAAGAAGAACTGCTATTAGACCTCGGTGGTGGTAAATAATTAAGATAATTAAGATAATTTCGCAAGTTAAGTATGTGATGCAAGGGATATAAATACCTTGAGTTGTGGGTTGAAGTGTAAATCAGCGGGACAGTCCTTCACGTAAGGGATGTTATGGTCACAGTGTACCCATTTCTTACAGTCTTGGGGGTGCGGGAAGAGACCTTGCGGAGCTGGACAAGTAATGTCACACAAAGAGCCACCTGGTGTTGTGACAGGGGCCTTGGTGGTGGTGGTTGTGGTGGTAGTGGTGGTAGAAGTTGTAGTTGTCGGACGAACACAGTTGCCATTGGAATCCACGTAGTTTCCAGTGACACAGGGTGTGGTCTCTTCGTAGTTACAATTGAGGATACTGTGATCCCAGACAGTATGTTCTGGACAAGGCATCTCCTGTGGTCCATAAGATGTGCAGTGGATATACTTCGTGCAGTCAGTAGGGTGCTGGAAGAACTGCTGGCCTGTGGAGCAGTTTACACAGGTGAAAGGCGAAGGCGTTGTGGTGGTTGAAGTAACGGGAGTTGGGCTCGGAGTTGGTTTCTTAGTCGTGGTTGTTGTTGGAGGAACACAGTTGCCAGTGACGTATTCAGGCAAATCGCACGACTTCTTGTCTTGGTTCCAGTACAAACCGTTGGGACAGTCTTGCTTGTTTGGAACACCTTCATCACCTGGGGCGACATAAAGTACATTTGGACGGTATCTAAACATAAGGACGTAAAGGCTATACTTTATCAGAAAACTATAGTTATCAGTGCAATTAATGTACATGTAAATATACAAAAGAAAATACGATTCTTGTCAATATGAATGTAATCATGCACGTTTTTCCTTTAGTATATGAAGTAAAATAGAAAGAAGTAAATAATGCAAATAATAGTCAGAGGAATTCTTACAGTAGTAATAAGAGGAACAGTCTTCAGCGGGATAGAAGCAGTCGCAGTGGCAGACTGGAGGTTCGGTGACGACACACTCTGGGTACATGCCAGCAAAAACACACGTGTCCAGCTCAGGGTGAAACACGAGCCCTTCTGAACATTCGTGGTAGCTCAATGAATAATCCTCCTGAAGTAAGAAAAATTCATAGTGTTCAGTCAAACTCACATACATATTGTCAAACTAACACTCTGACGCCTTACCCGTAGAATTGTCTACATTTAGCCTCAAACTGGCGTGAATGTTTCATAATCAAGGCTCACTGATCCCGTGATGCCATGATTGCTAAAATAGTAAACAAATAAATGAATAAATAATAACTAATTGAGTTAATGTCTACTGTTAATTCTCGAAAGCAACACTAGACGTCCCAACGTAAACCAATACATACGTCACAGTAGTAGTAGGCAGTGCAGTCTTCAGCAGCTATGTGGCAACATGCGCAGTCACAGAGGGGATTGGGGGTGGGTTTTGTGACATTGGGGGTCAGTGTGGGTGGAATGGGTGTTGTTATCACACAGTTGTCGTCCGGCCTCGAGATGCATCCCGCCGATTGTTGCCAGTCGCATACCTTGTAGTGATAACAGAAGACTTTATTAGTATAGAATATATACTTAGTATCATTATAGATGACTAGTGAGCTTCTAATTAGTAAAATATGCACTGTGCCATCACCCAGCATTGTTAGGCATGGCCGATGTGGAGTCAACATGTGAGCTTATCCACGAGAGAGAAAATTTGCGAAGCTGCAGTGCATGTCAGTCACTACTTGGCTTTGAGGGGGGTGGGAAGATGCGCGCTGCCGTGGACGACAATCCTGTTCGAATTATTTTAAAAGTTTTCTTTCTGATGTTTTTCATGTTTTTTTTATTATTCTTTTTTATTTCTTTTATTCTTTCCACATGCATGGATGTTCCTTCAGAACTTGTATGGGGTGCTTTCTTGATCCATTCACATTTATTTGTCGAATCTCTCAGTGCGTAAGCGAACGTTCTCTCACTCTGATGGCTGGTGGGACAATGACCAAGGAGATAAAATGAAGGTCCCCGATAAGTGGCCTGGGGTCACTGGGCGGAGGTGAAAACTCTTAAAATTACCACGCCCCTAGTGTGCAGTATACAGATCTCTACAATATAGTGCTGTGTCAGTATGTGATGCAAGGGATATAAATACCTTGAGTTGTGGGTTGAAGTATAAATCAGCGGGACAGTCCTTCACGTAAGGGATGTTATGGTCACAGTGTACCCATTTCTTACAGTCTTGGGGGTGCGGGAAGAGACCTTGCGGAGCTGGACAAGTAATGTCACACACAGAGCCACCTGGTGTTGTGACAGGGGCCTTTGTGGTTGTGGTGGTAGTGGTGGTAGTTGGTTTAGGGGTGGTAGTGGTGGTTGGTTCAGGGGTAGTGGTGGTAGTAGTGGTGGTGGTGGTTGGCTCAGGTGTGGTGGTGGTTGGTTCAGGTGTGGTGGTGGTTGGCTCAGGTGTGGTGGTGGTAGTAGTGGTGGTGGTGGTTGGCTCAGGTGTGGTGGTGGTTGGTTCAGGTGTGGTGGTGGTTGGTTCAGGTGTGGTGGTGGTTGGTTCAGGTGTGGTGGTGGTGGTGGTGGTGGTTGGTTCAGGTGTGGTGGTGGTTGGCTCAGGTGTGGTGGTGGTTGGTTCAGGTGTGGTGGTGGTTGGCTCAGGTGTGGTGGTGGTAGTAGTGGTGGTGGTGGTTGGCTCAGGTGTGGTGGTGGTTGGTTCAGGTGTGGTGGTGGTTGGTTCAGGTGTGGTGGTGGTTGGTTCAGGTGTGGTGGTGGTGGTGGTGGTGGTTGGTTCAGGTGTGGTGGTGGTTGGCTCAGGTGTGGTGGTGGTTGGTTCAGGTGTGGTGGTGGTTGGTTCAGGTGTGGTGGTGGTTGGTTCCGGTGTGGTGGTGGTGGTGGTGGTGGTGGTTGGTTCAGGTGTGGTGGTGGTTGGCTCAGGTGTGGTGGTGGTTGGTTCAGGTGTGGTGGTAGTGGTGGTGGTTGGTTCAGGTGTGGTGGTGGTGGTGGTGGTTGGTGCAGGTGTGGTGGTGGTGGTGGTGGTGGTGGTGGTGGTTGGCGGGCGCGGTGTGGTCTGATGGCAGTGCAGGCCGCACACATTGGTTTCAGGGTTGAAATAGAGGCCGTCAGGACAGTATTTCTTCTCCGGCTCTCCGTCCTTGCCTGTCGAAATGGTACATCTTAAGAAATGAGGTGAAGGTGTTACTAGTTTGTCATGCTTTCTATTTCAGTAACATTTTTTTTCTCTCTCTCATTAGGTACAAGGAGAATGACTGACTGGTGACTTACAGTCGTAGAAGGCGTTGCATTCTCCCTCCACGGGGTAGCGACAGTCACAGTCACACACAGGCGGAGGACACTGGTAGTTGCTCGGGAAGTCACAGTTCTCAATGTCGGGATTGAACACCAGTCCATCTGAACACTCCCTCACAACAGCCTCGCCGTCCTGAAGGCATAAAATGCACATCTTTATTAATGAACACAAATCCTAGTTTCAATTCTGAGCTACAGTAAAGTACTTAACGAATAACTTTAAGGTTGTTTTGCTCAGTGAAATCCGTTGTCTCTTATATTTTACACCTTCCCGTGTAGTAATTATCGATATTTTCAGTTCTTTGTCGTTAAACTAATTTATTAGATTTCTTGTACGGAAATAAGTTCAGCAAAACCGTCACGAGATCCTAGACACATGTTGTGTAGTGATAATCACTATATTTTAACATATTTCTTCCTGAACCCTTTTTTTTATAGTACATATCTTTCGTCAAAGCTTTCTATATACCTGAAGATCTATTTGGTCAATTACAAAAGGAGATAATTTAAGTAAACATACATTTTCTTGTACATGGAACGTACATTATTTAAAAACGAAATTACGCAGAGATGAACCTGTTACAACAAAACACAACAAGAATTCTTCCACTACCTTTAAAATGGCTATCTTTTTGTGTAACATTCAACCTTTCCTAAACGTGAATTAAAAATTATGGTGATGATAACGATTATGATTATCCCATTGTTCAAATTTAATGTCGAATGTGGAGCAGACCGGCACAATACCTGAAGACATTCGTAGTATTTGGTGCACACATCATGAGGCTTGAGACAACAGTCACAGTCACACTCCACAGACGACTCGGAAGACCCTGAAGACCCTGAAGATCCTGAAGACTCTGACGAGTCTGAATCTGAAAAGTCCAACAACACCACCTTGTTGCTGGTTTTGAGAGAACATCCAGACTCCATAAGCCGCGCTGTGATGTTGCACTGTAAAAAAAAGAAAGGGGAATGGAAAACGAACTTCATATATAAGGAAATACCATGCCTAAAAGAACATTGTGAGTGGAACTCCACTCCATACATGTGAAGCATAATCCATGCATGGGCAGAGGCTCCGGTACAGAGTTATCGGAGTTATTGGTCGAGCGTTCTGTGGCGTTCCTACAGGATCTGTTAACTTCCTTAAGGATTGGTCGTCTCTAAAATGACCTGGAAAAGTTTAGGATGGTATCATTAGCATAGAAATATATAGGACAATAAGTTTAGTTAGGAGATCATTTATGGATAATGGGAAAAAAGGTGAGTGACAGAAGACTAGAAGGGAGTTAAATTTCGATTTTCGATTAATGAAGGAGTGTTTGGCAAGTTGAAGAAAAGACTTGGCGTGATTCCATGGAGAAATGTAAAGAGTATGAGTTTGAGGAGATGGAAGGCTCAAGTATCTTTTGTGGGCCTCCTCTTTGTCGTGTATATCACGAGAACAAGTTGTGTTAATCAAAAGCTTGAGAAGTGGAGGTTCAGAGAAAGAGTGAGAAATGTACGCCTCTATGCCAGACACCTATCTCCTATGCTCTCAGTACGCAGAGATTTGTCTCTGACACAGGAGCAGTATTCATTCCAAGGAAAATTAGTATAGCACCCATTCAATTCTATCTTACAAAACTCCATAAATACATCCTACTTGCAAAAGATGTTACTGTGAACGAGTTGCCCTCATTGAAAAAAAAAGTCCCTGAGAGTTACAAGAGCATCTAGCTGAAAATATAAGACAATCGTCATATAAGCCAGTTCAGCGACTGATAACCTCATATGCCTTCACGTGCTGAGTAGGTTATAGATATGCCACTCACATGGGCGAGTAGGGGATAGTCGCAGCGCCTCATTTTCGGATTATAGTCAAGGCCTTCCGGACACTGCTTGATGGTAACGGCTCCATCCGAACACTTGACGTAACTTTCACAGTTCGTTGGATGGGCAAAAAAGCCGGCGGGAGTCGGACAGGATAGCTTTGGACACACCTGCAGACCTGTACGTGAGGAAGAGTGCCTCCTTCATATCACATGTCCGTCACACATGTGGAAGTATGAAACAACGTTTTTCATATTTATCCTAAATGTAATTATAGTTAAAGATCTGTCCTACAAAGCATCACTAGATGAGAACAGATACATAGAGTGATAATACCTTGAGTGTAGGCAGGCAGCAGGAGGAGGCAGAGTGCCGGAAGCACTTCGTTGAGGCCAAACTTCTGCGCCATCCTTAGCCCTGTTGCTCTGAGGCTGTCCAAGACTCTGCGTTAGTCCCTCTGGCCTCCCCCTTATATACCTAAAGGGATACAAATGTTGTCACGCGTGTTGAGGAAGGAACTTACCTCTCCAGATGTGTTAATCTTTCTTTAGTGTAGATAAGCTTTGGGTTTTGTTGTAAAATTTTGACGTCTCAGTCCTGTAATCAGTGCGTCAGCAACACAGGTAAAAGTGTCAAACGTCTGTAAAGTATCTGCGTCACAAAAAAATTCATATTTTATGGCCTGTTGATTTTCAGTTGGTCTCAAACACGGCGTATTCTGATTTCAATCTACATTTTCGGTTAACCAGTAGTTTTCTAGTAATGTTTTCTAAGAAAAAATCCAAACGGTGATTAAGTAAATCTAAGATTATACTATGAGCATTAGAAAATAAGATGATTGACCTACTTATAGAAGGCAACAACTGGTGCTGTATTCTACATAGTTATTGTCAGGTCTCCGAGAATTCTGACTATCATTAGTCTGACCGTCTCACGGCTCACAATTTGTTAACTTTGAATATGTAATGAAATAGGTTCTTGACATAATACTCTTTGATACAAATTAATTTGATATCATATAATTACTTTAGGGGATACTTAGACAGTGTATCCAAACAAAAGAAACATAATATTACTATAGAAGATTACGGCCAACAGTCCGATACATACAGCCCGCGAAAAGCAACATCTGTTTGAATACGGGAAAACCGATCGTACCACTCCCGGAAGTTACTTTTAACAATAAATCACTGTATCGAAGAAACAAATTACTCGTACTTACTCATCGTTACTGATATCTATTGTTAAATGAATAATAAAAACAGTTCGGAATCGTGTTATCAGGTATGCAGCCTTGTTATGATGCTGACGAGACTTTCGACGCTCAGAGGTGGCACTATGGACGACATCACAAGGTTAAAGTCATCATGGATAGACTTATATCTTGAATGCGCCATTTTGTCTCGCTAAGACCGACACCACTAACTCTGACGGTTTGTAGAACGTGGTCTTTAAGGTCTTTCGTCATCATCCGCAAATAGTCCATTCTTTTCTTGAAAGTACATTAGTAATCTATTAGTGTTGGTGAAACTGAGCAAGGGTTCTAAAAAGTCTATGGGTAAGATTGATGCCGTCCCCAACCTCTCACCTTGTTCCCCAGGGAAAAAGAAAAAAAAAGAAGAAGAAATAAAGAAAATATCCATACGAGAGATCAACATACTTTTCTTTGTTAAAATTCTTTGATATTCCCTTTTTGAAATGGATCAAGTCTTGTCTAATAACTCCCTATATTTTCTCCTCTTTCTGGTAAACATTTAACCTTTTCTGACTAAAAGTGATCGTTCACGACTACATTAGCATCTGTTTCCCGGCAATTCATTTAGAGAGACATACGGTCCACAGACTTATCTTTGTGTAGTCTATAAGAAGCCCTTTCTGTTATTCGTTATTCGTATTTTTGGCTACTTTGATCATGTAATTCCTCTTCGGTTTGTGCATGTTTTCTTTTCTTTAACTATCATTCTA
This sequence comes from Callinectes sapidus, assembly GCA_020233015.1. Lineage (NCBI taxonomy): Eukaryota > Metazoa > Arthropoda > Malacostraca > Decapoda > Portunidae > Callinectes > Callinectes sapidus. Next base: position 13,888,962 of record CM035196.1, on the reverse strand, counting down.
AATGTACAACATATCTTTTAGAACTGAAATACCTCAATAGGCTGTTAAAAAGCTCCTCATATTTCTCTCAGGAAACCAAAAGTCAAATCAGTAAAAAGATCGACGAGAACTTCAGAGGTGATGGTTGACACAACACCTGTTACTAATTCTCAGACGTCATCACTAACAATTCAATGTATTAATATTTCTAGTATATCTTAATCTTACAATTCCTACTTGGCCTGTTTCCATTTCCTCACAAGGGAAAAGGCTCCATGAAAATAAATAAATGAATAAAATAAGCAAATAAGCAAAGTAAATAAATACCCCCTAAAAAAAAAAAAAATCTTAATTTCTTATAATTATAGATCTGAATACTTTGATTCTGCCACGTGTTTTGTGCAACAGTTTCTTCTTATCAATGCCGCTTTCACAAAGGCTCCTAAAAAGTGGTTAGCTTATCAACCAATTTTTTTCTGCCTCGTAAAGGAAACCCTGTAAAGACATGCAATAACCTAAATAATAAATAAAATAATAAAAAAAAAAAATAGATCACAAGTTAGTAAACCGACGAGGCATAACTGTATTCTTGATAAAAGTTACTGGAGGAACCAGTGAAATGCCTAGTGAGTTTGATCATTCTGTGTGTGGTGGTGGGGGGGGGGGAGCGGAGG
>CM035196.1:13863647-13883647 GCA_020233015.1 Callinectes sapidus | reverse complement strand
AGACAAGCTATATCTACAAAAAAGAACCACTTTTTATTACACCTTTCTTCATGTTCATCACTTGAATGTCAAACATTTTAGTAAGGATATGAAGATGGATCGAAAATATATTTTAAAAACAATTTAATCATACAGCTAATGTATCTCAAAAATAGATTGCAATAAAAGCTAACGAATCCTGGAGCCACATTTGCTAGCAAGTCTGATCAATGAATACATAAAATCATACTGTGATGCTGCCAGGCTACATCAGTCATGAAATATTCTGTTTCTCTTATATATATGATAATTAACAGTTTGTCTGTAAGAAAGGAACATCAACGTCATGTATGTCAAGGTCAGGGTCAACGCAATGGGCGCCCTGGCTAATGGTGGCCCTGTGGTTCGAGTCCTTCACCAACCAGAGAATGTTACACTTACATTCCAACGGATTATCTGTCAAAAGAATCTCCATTAGAAACATACGCGTGTGTGTGTCATTTTTTTTTTTCTTCAAGTTCAGAACAACACACGGGGAAAGGAAGAAAGAAAACGCAAACCTCAATGAACAGTGTCGTGCTTTGGCGCACAGGCTAATAATCAACAACGTATAGCACATTTGAAGTTATTTGAATATGCAGGATGGCATATGGCTATTAATAAGGAAAAGCGCGCGCGCACGCCCGCACGCACGCACACACACACACACACACACACACACACACACACACACGACTCACCATCAAATACAAATGCGCGAACTTTGGTGCCTATCACACTGCTGAAGACTGGCTCCCACACATCCTCATTGAGGTCCACCACAGCGTTGTCATGCATCCACAGGAAGATCATGCTGGCGCTTCCTAGTCCTGCAAAAATCAAGCCACTTTAAACATGCGATTACTCTGATATCAGTGTCCATTAAAAAATAAAGATAAACACACAAATAAACAAACTATTAAAGTCTGAAAGGGATATCACTAAACAGGGAGACTGAAATGTTGAGATTCCTTTGCATTCCATTAATCAATAATTACGTTTATAATGACAGTAATAACAACATTGATAATAATAATAATAATAATAATAATAATAATAATAATAATAATAATAATAATATAACAACAATAATCATTATTATCATTATCCTCCACCTCGTCATCATCATCATCATCAACAGAGGCAACATTTGGTGCTACAGTCTGAACATTTCAGTGCAGGACAACATTCTCTTAACCTTCTCTATATATTCATACCAGTTGCCCGTCTATTCAACGCTAACGTTGCTAAACCTCTCATCCCGGTTCTCCACCTGCCAGCTTTCCATGTCATCCCTCGTCCAGCTTTCTGCGACTCTAATTGCCGCCTAATCGCTAAGTATCAAATGTTCAGCGCGTGACGTATTGTACTCTTGTCCATATTTCTCTCATAACGTAAGACATTTTTAAGTCTGGGATCTTTTCTAACATGTTCCTATTAATTTAACATTATTTTCTCGTTAACTGTGTTCAGTCAGATGTTGTTTAATCAAAATTTGCCTCAGCATCCTAATCTATCCAATACTTGTAGGAGTCACATACTAGCAGTTATTTCTCTTTGGAGGTAGCATGAGATTATTATTCATAGGACGACTTCCTTTACTACAAACATTGCATATCATTATCATTCGTTTGTTCATTGTTATATATTTTGATATATTTTTCACAATCCAGATGAACTGATTTTCTGTCCTCAAAAAATTCCAGACACTTTACATAACTTTTAATAAGTTTGTATTTTTACATTACAACACGCAGGTGCTAAACACTAACCGACCAACTTGGTTCGATCACAAAATTACGAGTTGTAATGAGATACCTTTGTTTTCCTGTGTTGGAAGTTTCAAGTTCCGGTCTACCACCTCCTAATTGAGGAAAAGTAATCCTAGATGAAGGCGTGCAATATACTACACTGCCTAAGGGATACAAACCTGAAATGGCGTCCTTTTCAACTGTATGGATGTTATTTGAATTCAATTTGATTTCTTCAATGGGACTCTGGAACTTGAGGGAATTTGTGTAGAGTGTTTCTATTGAATTGTGACTCAGGTCCAGGTACTTGAGTTTTTTGTTTTTGTAAAATGCATTCGCGGCTACGTGTGTAAGAGCAATGTCATTAGCAACCAAATACTCCAAATTTGGCAGAGCCTCAAAGGCGTGGTCACCGAACTGTAAACCAGGATTGTAACCGATGTGTAGGTACGTCAAGTTAGCAGAAGTCATTTCTGGTAGATGTATGATTTCATTTCTAAACACACGAATGTCCTTCAATATCGGTGCTTTGTCCACCACATCAAATGGGAAAACAGAGATGAAGCTGTCAGTTATAAAGAGATTTTCGAGCCGCGAGGCAGACTTATCGAACACATTTGGGTGAATAAAAGTGAGGGTGGTGTGGCTGATCGTGATATTGGCAAATGTCACATTCTGGAAGATATCTTCGGATAAAAAGTTGATGGGAATTCGGCTTGCACTTGGTTTTGCAATAATGGATAGTGAACCATAAATCTCAAATGGGAAATAAGCCTTGAACACAGACTGTAGCTGTGTGTCACTGGTTACAGCAGAGCAATCAAGGTGTAGTGTATTATTCGCTTCGGAGCATATGCAAGGTGCTATGGCAGTTACATTAGGACATGGATATGTCCCGCGTGCCTGGGATAGATCAGACTCTTCAAGTTTGAACCCAAGGGCCACTTGGGTTAACGTGGCAGCGAACAGAAGAAACAGCGTCTTGGCAGCCATCGTGTGTGACAAACACTGAGCCACTGAGTCCTGGGTGTGTCCCTTGCTCACCTCCGTGTGACTGATAATACTGACCACGTTGCCGCTACTCCTTTATTATATTACGGACTACATAAAAAAAAAGAATGCATGGACTTCGTTTCCTTTTAATGCCTTAATCTATTCTCTCTCTCTCTCTCTCTCTCTCTCTCTCTCTCTCTCTCTCTCTCTCTCTCTCTCTCTCTCTCTCTCTCTCTCTCTCTCTCTCTCTCTCTCTCTCTCTCTCTCTCTCTCTCTCTCCCCATAATAGTGATGACGATAGTGCTGCTGCTGCTGCTAACAATGATGGTGATGATGATGATGACTCTCCTACTGCCAATGTTGCTGGTGGTGGTGGTGGTGGTGGTGGTGGTGGTGGTGGTGGTGGTGGTGGTGGTGGTGGTGGTGGTGGTGGTGGTGGTGGTGGTGCTGCTGCTGCTGCTACTACTACTACTACTACTACTACTACTACTATTACTACTACTACTACTACTACTACTACTACTACTAGTAACAACAACAAAAATAATAAAAATAGTGATGATGATGATGATGATGATGATGATGATGATGATGATAATAATAATAATAGTTGTAGTAGTAATAATAATAATAATAATAATAATAATAATAATAATAATAATAATAATAATAATAATAATAAAAATAATAATAACAATAATAACAACAATAACAACAACAATAATAATAACAATAACAACAACAACAACAACAACAAAAACAATTATACTAATAACAGTAATAATAATAATAATAATAATAATAATAATAATAATAATAATAATAATAATAATACATAAATAAATAAATAAATAAATAAATAAATAATTAATTAAAATAGCTCTATTGGAAACAACAATAATAACAGAATTTATGCATCATGTTTGTGTCTGAAGAGGAGCGTGACATGCGCCGCACACAGACACGCACAGAAGGATCATAAACCACACTTCAATTAAGATCACGACGATACTGCCCTCTGGAAGTCTCATTATGCATGCATTACGGATAACGACCTTCAGGGCCGCCATTTTCCGCCAGAAAATAGCTCCTGCCAGGGAGGTGGTGCATGATTTGCGGGTTTAAGGATCCTTGTACACCATTCATTAAGCAGATTATATGAAAGCACCAACATGGGCACTGCTGGTCAGACTCTCGTAACCCATTACTCCTTGCTGCCATCTACGTCACACTACTCCCTACCTTTAAATAAAAATAGTCACGGATACACTTTTTTCTTATTCTTACACTGTGGTACACGTTGGGAAGAAAGTATTGACAAAAGCGCACTAGGTGGAGTTATACAGTTTGCCTACGTGTACCGTTGTGGTTCATTGTGAACGAAGTCATAATTATCACACATCAAGCACCCTAGTATATCAAATAACAACATTTCAAGTTAATTTTTATACTCAACAGTTCACGTACAATAAACCCGAAACTTCCAAAACTTGTAGAATACATTCTGTCACCGTGTTAATTTTCTATTCTTACCAGGTGGTGTCTCTCTTTGCATTACTTAGAGCAAGACATTGTAGTAAGCTTTCTCATTTATCCCAATAAACCGGTTAGTAATAAAAAGTGCTGGTGTGCATCAGTGACCTCCAGCAACCTGACAGGTGCACCTGACTGGCTCATCCATGGCTCTCAGGCGCATCCACGTCCCTGTCATTAATGCCATCCAAGAGTCCGTCTCCATAATGGCATGCAAATATAGTACTCGGTGGTGGTCGCTGCGCAGAGTTAATCACGCATTATGATAATTCTCCCTCGTCTCTATTATTAATTCAGCTTTATCTCAGGTGCGGCTGAGCCACACAGCCGCTCCTTCCCTCTTGGTGGCGGCGGCAATGGTGACTTTTCCCCCAGTTAAGACAATGCGTTAAAGGGGGGGAGTCGATTGCGGTAGCGATGGACGGTGGACATAACTGTGAAATGGTCTACAGAATAGAGAAGAGAAATTAGACCCCCAAGACGTCACTTCCCGTGGCAGCATACTTAGGCTATCTCTTCTGTAACGGGCAATACATTCATGAAATCTTTAATTTCCCATTTTACCCATTTCTCTGGCTATGTTTTTCCACAGTAGTATACCATGCGTCCATTACCTCTCTTTTCGACTAACATTTTCAAGGATTTCCAAAACGGAGCATTAAGTTACTTCAAAACTAGTTGTATATCAAATTATAATAGCTAAGCGTTAGCAGCTAAGTGTATTTGCATCCTGAAGACAAGAGGTCAGCAGTTAAAGCAGTTTGTGGATGAACGTTCTTGAGTGTTGTCATTGACTGACTGTGGTGGAGCCTGCAAACCTTCCTTTCTTCTTTTGCTGCAATGAAAGGTCATGAATCGCCTTGCAGGCCAGTCATGCGTCAGAATTGACGGTGTTTCATGGTGACCAGCGGTAATTTGTCTGAGATATTTATTTGCAGACATCTATTTGCAAAATCAAAGAGGTTACCGAGTTCTTATTTTTTCTTACTCGGCTTTTTATCTCATGTTCTCGATTATAGGGAGCCTCGCCTGCCATCTGCTCGTCTCCACACTCCGCTTGATGCACGCTCCATCCATGGGATTCTTGCCATCCGAACATATAAAACGACTGATAACAATCAAGAAAAGAATGAAACCCCCCCCTCCCCCCCACTAGTTCAGGGTCTACCGGCAACCCGGATCTGGCGCATCTATTGAACACTCTAGTTACAACTCTTCTTAGGGATGACGGCATGATGCTTAGTGAGACCTTAACACGATCAATTTAGCGTCTTATTTTCTTCCGTTTGGTCTGCAGGGTATCCCTGTTATGACGCCCAAAAAATTAGGGCGAATATTTAAGTATTCCATAACAATGATTTTTTAACACATAACACTTTAAGGACTTATCAGATCAACACTGAAATCTTTCTTCATTTCAGTCACATGAAATTTTCTAAATGGTTTTGGCCTTCCCTTACTTTCACTTCATTGTATACGATGGAAAAGCCGACTGATACTTTACCATTCAACACTGGGAGCTGAGGGAACGGCCATGCCCATCGCACTGGAGGAGGACGAGAGTAGATCTAATAACTCCTTTATAAATGATGGCAATTTTTTTCCCGTAAAGAAAACACGCATATAAAGGAAGAAAAATCACCCGAAATTCTACACATTATACTCGTTTCGTGTTTCATGGTCAACATAAGAACTTAAGAAAAATGGGGAAGCTGCAAGAGGCCTCTGCCCAATTCCACCTATCATCCTCATCCATAAACTAGTCCAGTCTTCTTTTAAAACTCCCCAATGTCTGAGCAATGACAATACGTATGATTATTGAGAATGTTCCACTCATCAACTACCCTATTTGAAAACCATTTCCTACCTAATTCTCTCCTAAGCCTGAATTTCTCCATCTTGAACCCGTTATTTCTGGTTTTATCCTAATCATTGACCATAAGAACATTGTTGTAGCCCATAAACCACTTCAATATTCCTATTAGGTTTCCTCTTAATCTACGTCTCTCTAAGGAGTGTAAATTCAGTTCCTTTAATCTCGCTTCGTAAGGAATATTTTTCAACCCTTGTATCCTTTTAGACATCCTCCTTTGAACTGATTCTAGTAGATCTATATCCTTCCTATAATGTGGGGACCAGAACTGTACCGCATAGCCTAAATACGATCTGACCAGAGCCAAAACTTCAGAGCTTTAACAAAACTTCAAAACTTCTGCCTTTAACACTCCTACAAATGTAGCCTAGTAAACTATTTGCTTTATTTATAAGGCCATCGGATTCCTTCGCCGCACCTTTAGTGGTGTACGACGAACGACGAGGCGTAGCTGTGTTTGTGCATAAAATAGGTCTTAAAATACAGATGCAGTGGCTATCCACGGCCAGGGAAGCCACACATCAACCATTTGTCAAAATTTTTGCAAAGTAACAAACAATAATTAATAACAGAAATCATCCATGTGCAGGTGAAAATTCTCAAGGAGTGCAGGTGTTCATCAAGTCTACGAGGCGCCTTACATTGATAAGACAGAAGGACAGATAACCAGGATCCGTGAGAAGTGCGCTGTTGGCGGCGGCAACCTGGCCTGCCACATAAGGTGACGTGGCCGCCGTTACCTTTGAAAAGACAATAACATTTCCAAGAACCAAATCACCTGAGCTACCAAGGGAGGGAGGGATTTCTCAGAGGTGGGAGGCAGAAGGAAGGTCGCGGGATGACGGACGCTGCTGATGGCGCCAGTGCTTGTAGACCAATTTCCTATTTGCTATTCCGATGTGTTTGTTTCTTGAGCAAGACTAACAAGACAGACTAGATTTTCTACTTTGTGAAAAAAGGAAAAAAAGACAATGATGACAACAATGTTATCATCACCAACAACAACGATGATGATGATGATGATGATGATGATGATGATGATGATGATGATGATAGTAATGACAATATTGCTGATGGTTCCTCATTATCATCTTCATCACCCTACAACCATCACCATTATCGCGAACCACAAAACACAAGACACACGTGAGTATTCCCTTCGCGTCTTAAAAGGAGATAAAGAATATAATTATTACAGCAACAAGTGGTAATGCTGCTACTGGTCATGAACACTGCGCTTCACCACCATCTCATGAATTCTTGGCTAGTGGCAGTAGATCCAGAAGTACTGTTGCTCCAATGCCACACATAACACTGGCGACATCTATGGTCCACACACAATAGAGGGCGCGGCAGATCCTCCCGTAGCCTACGATCTAAGCCACGGTTTTCCAAGTTAACATAATGTTCTCTCAGTTTTTATATATATACTTTTTATGCCTGTTCTGTGGCGACAATCCATATCAAGTGAGTACCAAGTGTGTGCCATATGCAGCGAAACGAACCAGTTCAAAGCCACCTGGCATCGAGGACAGGGCGGCGATCGGGAGTCGGTGGCAACAGTTTGATAAGTAATAGTGGCCATGGACACCAAGTGTATCTGTATGGTGGTGATGGCTGTGCTGAGGCTTATGCTGACCTCGGCTCAGCGTTGTCCATTCCACATGGACATTGCGCCCTGCTTGTGTACTGAAATCGGACCTAACCCTGACTTGGACATGGACTGCTCGCATGTGTTGGACATCGATCAACTCATGAGAGTATTCGAAGCGGATTTTCCTTCCACGAATTACCGGAGACTGAGTATGACTGGCACTCCTGGTGACCCTATTCCTTTAAGTTACCTTCCTGACGGAGTGTTCGGTAGGATTACTTTTCAAGAAATTGTAATACAATACACACAGATCTACCGTGTGGATGACCATGCCTTCGTCGGATCTAAAGACACACTTCAGATGCTAACATTAAGTCACAATGAACAGACAACCTTCCCAAGCACGATATTGCCGCTGTTTTCTCACTTACGGGAGCTGGATTTGTCATACAACCATCTCGTGTTCATCCCTGATCTGCGCTCGTCTTCTCTTCGCTTCCTCACGTTGACCAACAACACACAACTCTCTTTCAGTGATCAGGTTTTCGCAGAAATTGATCAAATAGTCGATCTAAACATAGGACACTGTAACATGGAGACAATACCACCTGGGATGTTCTCTAATATGAAAAACTTGTCGACCGTTTATCTGGAATACAACAAGCTAACACACCTGGATGCCGCATCTCTCCACTTCACCAGCGAGGTTATAGAAGAAATTATTCTTTCCGGGAACCAGATTTCTGTTGCTGAGCCAAATTTTTTCTCTGGTAAGACTTCTTCATTACATGAGAAATCTCTTGCTACTCCATCCAATGAAATAGTATATAAAAAATCCATTGCAAACTGTAATGCTATAAAAAGTGAGAAATATTCTATGGCAAAGGTTTTTGATGTCAGTTTAGAATTTACAGGTCATTAGAATATGAATGCACATCAGTGGCAAGTGGCTGCACACGACCCGTCCCTGCGTTCTTCAATTCAACTCTATCTTCATCTGTGAAAACCTTGTTGTACTATTCTAAAGGCGGCAACAGCCGTCATTCCTGCACACTCCTCATGACCACCTGTAACTTCTACACTATGGCGCTATAAACCATCCCGCAACTCATCGTAAGATTACTCTTCTCACGTCTCAACAACATTACTGCTTCAGGGACAGGCAAGCACATGTACCTGGAGCTCCTCAATAACCACATCACGACCATGGGCGAGGCGGCGTGGCGACCAGTGTTCCAAGCCATTAGTGACTCCGGTGACGGCCTGGTCATGCTGGACGGTGAGTCATTCCGCCATGCACACACTCCCTCACTCTTTCATCCGCTCCGTTCCCTCATCACCATCACTCGTATGGCGTCATCCGTCGTCCTCCTCAGAGCTGATAACTACTATGAACAGTCAACATTTTGGATTAAGAGTAAGCAACAACAGCAACGAAAAAAAAAAAAAAAAAATCAAACAAACAAAACAAAAAAATAATAACAATAATAATAGCAATAACAATAATGACAATAGTAATAATAATAATAACAATATTAATGATAATAATAATAATAATAATAATAATAATAATAATAATAATAATAATAATAATAATAATAATAATAACAATAATAATAATAATAATAATAATAATAATAATAATAATAATAATAATATCAACAATAACAATAGAAATAATAATGATCACAAAAATTATAGTAATAATAAAATGAATAAAGATAAAAATAAATAAATAAAGTAAGGTATATATATAAACAGGAAAATAAGAGTAATATCTATGCCGAAATATTGTGTTCATGGTGTACACAAGTCACATCACCCACACGCCAATGATCAAGCCAAACGAAAAAGTCGAAAGTGCGCTATCAGAAATGAGTAATGTACGTTGAAATTCAATGTACATTACTGACATTTTTTTTTTTGTGTGTGTGTGTGTGTGTGAGCCCCCCCCCCTCTCTCTCTCTCTCTCTCACACACACACACACACACACACACACACACACACACACTTCAAGAACATGTAGAATATTGTCCATGGCAGCCACTCCTTCAGTAGCGAGATTGTATATGAGAAGCTTCACTATCACCACTCCACCACCTGCCTCAGAGTGGCCAGCATTCCCTTCAAAGATCCCCTCTTCCAGCAATCATCGCCACCACGGTTGTTCCCACCACAATCAGCTCTAACGCAATCACCATTATCATTACTGCCAACGAAGTGGTCGAGGTGTGCTTGCTCGTTGCTTGCACATCATGCCAGAATGGTGTTTTTTCTTTTTTTGGTCAGTGGCACTTCTTTTTCTTGTACATTGTTCACAATACTTTTAAGAAATATTTTCACGTTGTGATGTCTGAGAATACGATGCAATTCACCGGCTTCTCTCTTCCTCCAATGTTCCTCAGATACACATTAACCGGGATTCGAACCCCGGCCCTCTAGGTTGTGAGCCGAGAGTGCTAACCACTACAGTAAGCGGTGTGTGTGTGTGTGTGTGTGTGTGTGTGTGTGTGTGTGTGTGTGTGTGTGTGTGTGTGTTACTTTTAAAGATAAGACTATACGTTTCATATATTCCTTATCCAACATTACAAAGCTTTTTTGCTTTTTTTTTTTCTCAGTCCTAAATTTTGTATACCCTCTCAGGCAACCCGTTGGACTGTGGGTGTACCTTGGCCTGGCTGGTGACCACTTCGTCCTTCCTGAGTCACGTAGCACGTGGCGCCACCTGTGTTAATGGCACGGCTATCCACGATCTCGATCCATCTGCCTTCGATCACAACTGCGGGCGCTGACTTATGTGTTTCCTGGATGGAGCATTAGGTGATTTTTTTTTTCACACGTTGACATGTAAATACGATATTGAAATGATGAAGAGGGAATGATGACAGTCATGACGCACGCGCGAGTAGCAACGATGTATTTCTTCCTTTCCTTGGTCTAGGTTTTGAATAATTTATTTCTCAATCATCCTGAGATACACAATTGCTGAATCCATCAAATTACCAATTACCTCTCTTATACCTTACCTCAAGGGCTCATTGCACCATATACCTCAGAAATGAATGATCTACAAACAAGGTGATACTCTTTTGATTATCTTGCTTGAGAGTGTCTCAGGGTAAATGAACATATAAATGAATGACTTGCAACGCCAGGCATTTCACTTCCCTGACAATATTGAGAAAGTTATACTCTAAATTGACTGTGAGACAGTAATCAGTGACGATGTCCACGAAGCTGAATAAACATACTAACACATACACAGAAGCCGAAATACACAAGTTAAATGCATGTAAATATAACACACACACACACACACACACACACACACACACATGTTGTGCATACTATGGTGCTCTAGAATTAATCAATGAAGACAACCTCTGCTGCCAAGTCACCCTCGGTCCGCTGCACCTCCACACGAAGCACACATTGTGAGGGGCACTGTTAGCAGCTAATAGATTCATCTCATATGTTCATTCAATTGCTTGAACGTACAAACAGTGTGGTAGGACACTCCTGTTTCCAATGCACTCAAGTTGCCTTGCGACGGTACATTCATGGTCTGTCTCTTTTGCTGAGTTATCAGGACATGCTGCAATATTCCCTTGTGTACAGAGCTTTAGATTTCCGTTGTTTCTTCAGGGTAAAGTGCATAACAAGCAAAACTACAGCCGAATTATAACTGTTCATTTTACAAATTTCTGGACTATGAATGAAAAACAATATACGTATGTGAAATTGCTGCTTGCAGATACATAGCAAATTTCCTCTACTGGGTTAGTTCTCCACCTTCCTGTGACCATCTTTGTCATTCCCTTCCTGAGCCAGGTTTGTTCCAGCGCCAACCCTTCTCCCAAAAACTATTCAACCAAGCTGTGTGTGCAAAAAAAAAAAAAAAAAAAAAAAAAAAAAAAAAAAAAAAAAAGGTTTTACATCATGAGCGTATGATTTGGAGAAGAGGAAAAAAGTGTATGCTCTTGTTTCAGCCGTTTTCCCATTGAATCCTTTCCATGATCTGTCTGCCTGAAATTTAAGAGCATCAGGCTTTGACGGTAACTGAAATGAAGATCAAAAGAAGAAATTTCGTCACATACAGAAGAATTTGGCGAGTGTACTTCCCCGAGTCTGCGGGTGGACACGGCCTTGGTGGTATGTGGCATGCTATTACTACGGGCTGGATGTGTAAACGAGGAGTTAATGGCCATTAGAGAGGCGGGACAAGGGACATCAAAAGGCTGTTAAGTCGTTCGTTGAGCCTAAGATATTGGAAGGTCCTGACAGCCACTCCAGCGGTTTCTTAGCGGCAAGGGGGTGGCGAGCAGCGTGAGTGGTGTGTGGTGTGGCAGGGATGGTGAAGGGGCAAGGGAAAGGGTTGCCATGTGAGCTGAGGGGTATGGCAGGACGAAGGTGGAGGAATGAGAGAGGGGGAGGGCGGGCAGCAAGGACGGAGTGGTGTGGGTTACGTGTTTTGCCTTGTGTGTTACGGAACCTTAATATCTCAAGGCATTGCACGTCGAAGAGTTTATTGATGGAGAGAACGGCGGTGGCGGCGGCGGTGGTGGGATGGTGGTGTTGGTAAATAGTTGTGAATTTAGAACTTGAAATCGGACCAGTAATTAAAAGCGCAAATACATACACATGCGAACCGAAATATGATGCGAAAAGGATCTTCATGCAAATAAAAACTATACTTTAATTGAATAATTTTCCCGTCTTGGTCATTTTTTGTTCTTTTGTTATATATATATGGAACATTACTTAAATATAAAATATGTCTTCTGTGGAGAGAGAGAGAGAGAGAGAGAGAGAGAGAGAGAGAGAGAGAGAGAGAGAGAGAGAGAGAGAGAGAGAGAGAGAGAGAGAGAGAGAGAGAGAGAGAGAGTAAATTTGATTTTCTTGCTTGCAAGGTAACTCTAATTGCAAATCGAAAAGCTTTCTGTTGACCTTACACGTGCCACATGATGACAGAACACCAGCGTGGCGAAGGCTTATCAAAAACCAACACCAATGTCGTTAATATGATTTTAATCTTAACATGACTTCATAAACACACACACACACACACACACACACACACACACACACACACAATGTTCGTAGATGTATGTACATGGATATTAGTGACAAATTGCTAAGAGGTACCCTAATCTCACCATAGATATTGATCGCAGCGTCTCGAAACAGGAAAGATATCTTGACATCACAACCTGGATGACTAGCGGGCCAGCAGCAGTAGAAGAGAAGCCGCCATACCGAGGACGGCCCGCCATGAGGGCCGTGCGCTGTTGTTGCAGTCATAAAAGCGAGAATAGTTCATTTCGGTGATGGCACACCAGTGCAGCAGACGGCACTTCTCGGTACACTCCTCAGGCTCCTCAAGTCCCACGGTGTTAGCTCGATAATAGAGGTTGAATAGAGTCCTGTTTGTCTGCAAGGGTGAGGAAAGGTATGTGTTAATCAAACATGCTTTTTAAAGATTTTGAACGCAGAAATCTCTTCATATGGTTCTGCAATAGGAAATGTGAAACGCAGCCAATAAAGTGCAGGAATACAAGTACCTTCATGGTCTTGGCAACCTCGTACAAGGTGACAGGACTGAGTGACTTCAAGTTGTACGTGGACGAGAAGTTGTACTCGAGCTGCCACTCAGCGCGGCCCTCCAGATTGGCTTTAGCCAGATCGAGGTGATAGGTCGACACGTCCAACACCTGCGGCACATGTAAGGGAGTCCTGATGGCATGATTTTGACTGTCTAAGGAGAAGGAGTCGTCAAAGTGGCGATCAAAACGGAGTTTTTTGGACTTCAAAGATAAAGTGAAAGGACATCTGAACTATGAGACACCATCAGGGATTAAATAAGTGTGTGACGACACGGACTAGTGCCACTAACCTTGCCAGTTGTGGTATCGTAATGGACCAATCTGATGCCTGGATTGTTGGCGCCAGTCTCCTTAGAGAGAGTGGAGCGCCATGGTGTGACTCCTGGACTCAACAGCTGGTAGGATACGGGTGTTCGTTGTTCTTGGTTCTTCTCTTCCTCAAAGAACAGCCTGGTGAAAAGTTTCATCATATATGATAACTAACTCTCGCGAATGGTGGTAACATAATATCACCAGGACTGTAACAAGTAATTACTTAATTTGACAGTCGCCTCATTTATTCATTCATCTTTTTGCTGTAGTCCCTGAAGAAATTTACCTGAAAGAGTCCGTGTGGTGGTGGGCGAAAAACTGAGCCTCTATCACTTGGGCGTGCTGCTGCACCAACTGCAAGGCATGGTACAATTGTGGAGACAGAGCACAGGTTGAACAGTTGTTATAAATGATTAGAAATGTAATAGTCCTTATCTCCATGTTTTACTTCTACTGTCCAACCTGCAGCTCGAATGGCATACACATTTATGACAATTAGATTGCCTTTATACATAGCATGAAAACAAAGTTAAAACTCCTTTCCCAAAGCTCATTAAACACCAGTACGTAGCCGAGTGTTGAAGTCACGTGTCTAGGCATACAATTAAGAGCGCCACATTACCTGAGTGAAACGCTCATTGTATCGTGGTTGGTACCAGTGGAAACCCTTCCTCTCCTGTTGGTATCGCTCGAAGGTTCCAGGGGGAATGTGTCCCACCAAGTACACCTGAAACACCAATCAGTCATTACAATACGTCCCTAACGTTAATTACTTTCCCATTAATTCTGAAGACTATTTGAAGCGAACCAACAAACAACTGTCAAGAGAAGCACTGTAACGACCTACAAGAAAAAAAAGTAACAAAATTATCTTTGATTTGAGTTCCTATGTTTCCTATCTTGAGCCACACTTCCAGTGAAAGCCGGTATTCATAGAAATCGGTGAAAACTGCACGTGAATAGCCTCCTCCATGTGATTAATGGTGCTTGCGGCTTTCCGCGGGCTGGCAAAGTCACCTAGTGACTTGTTATCGTTCATAATAGACAACTAATGACACTACAAAACAATTCCGGCTTTCATATATATCATAAACATCCATCAATACTAGTGTAACTTTACAATCCAATCCAATATCATTAACTCCTCCCCTTTCCCCTCTCAAGAAGAGAAAAAATGTTGCTCGGATACTCTTCCTCCCTTAAAGAAATATGTGATAAAGTGCTCACACGCCACTGACTAGCGGCGCTGAACCATCACTTACCCTGCGCTTTTTCTTCGCCAGATCTGTCAAGAGTTTATCGGCCCAAGAGAATTGATCATCCGGGTCCAGGCCGTCAGAGGTGGTGTCAGGCAGCAAGGCAGTCTCATTGTTACTCTTGTACCAGATAAGTGTGTTGAGCGCCACCACAGTCACGCTGCTTCCCGGGACATCCGCCGCGTAACGCCCACCTGCAGCGATGGGATTCCCTCATTAATGTGAAGCTTTACCAACACTGCTACCCTTAACTAAGGACGATAATGGTGGCTGTTATGCATTATTAACACACTTTCTACGCTAGCTTTTGAATGTGTTACATTCCACACGCACACACACACACACACACACACACACACACACACACACACACACACACACACACACACACGAGAAAAAAGGAAACCTACTTATCACAATAATGAGAAATAAAAGTCTGACTCCACAAACGCGCCTGGAGGAGGAAGGTGCCGCAGTGAGCTGGGCGACGCAGGCATACAGAGCAGCGAGGCATTCCTAGCATTTCCTCTGCCTATCGAGACAAAGGTGAGGCAAGAGCACTTACTGGAATTGAAGCTGCTGTACACGTCTCCATGTCCCTGAAGCTGCTGGAACCATTTATTCCATAGATCAGCCACTTCTGACTGTAAAGTATTTGGACCCACTGGCATCTGGAGAAGTATAGAGGACCATTGATGTATACAAACTGAACCATGGAAACTAACAAGACAGGAGGATAATAAGAAAAATCGTTACGTATATACAGAAATTAGTATAACAGACAACACTTATGAACTTTAAAATATACCTTCCGTTGTGCAGTTAATTAACTTCTTAGACAACTATAAACAGTGAGGAATAGTAACATGTTCTGTCTCACCAAGTCACAATAATTTAGCCGCCTGAGGGAACACTAACATTGTCACTTACTGATTCTCTCCGTGACTGGTCAACATATTTTCATTTTGCTTTATACCTTGTCGCAAAATCTACACTTTTGTCACCAAGAGCATTATGTAATTGCAAAACATAATATCACTTTTATCTTGATGATCCAGCATCTTATGATTAAGTGTTTGACAAAAATATACCAGGGATTACTGTAGATTTCAAAACAAGACGGAACTGGACAGAGGAATCAGTGAATGAAAGCATCATTCACAAGCAGTGCTACCATGTTAGTGTGAGATCAAGGGACAAAACAAACTACTGTGACAATTATTCAACCATAGTATAGTACACTCGAGTTACAATATCTTTAGAGGTTGACTGAACAATGGAACTCAACGACACTCATTTTTGGGCTCCTATTTTACCGTATATTCAAATTATATCTTCTCTTCTATTTCCTGTAAAGTTTTTCAAGTGTGTGTGTGTGTGTGTGTGTGTGTGTGTGTGTGTGTGTGTGTGTGTGTGTGTGTGTGTGTGAGGAATGGACGTGGGGAGCAGCGTTTCACCTGGTTCTTTGGGTAGTAGTCATGGTTGCCTAGTACAGGGAAGACCGGGGTGTTTGGGAAGCGGCTGGCGATGAGGTCGGTGAGGTTGGCCACGATGTTGACAACCACGTCGGTGCTAAAGTGATCATCGAGGACGTGCGCAGTGTCATCCCTGGTGGAGGACAGTAACGGTGATAACAGTGCTGTCTGTAGCTGCAATAACTCGCTTCAGGAACTAGACGCTCTTACAAGCATGAAGATAATTGACGACGCCCTCCACTCACTCACACAAACGAAAATTTGCGTAAATGAAACAAAATGTATCCCATCTAATCTTGAAAAGTTTGTCAACACTTATTGTATTTTTGTGTATGCAATCTCTCTCACGTGGCAGCGTTGTGTGCATACTGAAAACAACGAGTGACAGGCGAGCGGCGCCGCAGGTTCACACCAAAACAATCAGTCCCTCGTCAGCAGGACTGGGACTGAGCCACTGATTTCCCTGGAGTATTACTGTTGGCACAGCTGCCTCACGTACACACAGGCCGACAAGCAGACAGACAGACAGACTAAGAGACGGACAAACAAAGAATTGAACACACACATAAAAACAGAAAAGAAAGAAAAAAACATAAACGCCACAAAGAAATGAAGACTCACCCAGTCCACAAAATAAAGTCCGGTTTACTTTCAAACTTCTTCATGGCTTCCACCGCGGAGGTCAGGAGAGGAAAAGGCGCATCGCAAGCGTAGTCGCCGAATTCACCCAATCTGCTGGACGCAACTCTGCCGGGACATGAGAAACACATGAGAGAGAGAGAGAGAGAGAGAGAGAGAGAGAGAGAGAGAGAGAGAGAGAGAGAGAGAGAGAGAGAGAGAGAGAGAGAGAGAGGATGGGGGGGGGGAGGGGAGGACAGCAGCCCTATGTGGAAATAAATTAATAAATATAATAGCGAGATAAACGATACATAGGGACATTTAGGCGAGAATTACGAGGTTCTTGAGTGAAGGGAGGCAAACAGACGATAAAGGCACAGGTGTGTCCACTACGCTTGTACTCGTGATATATATGAGAGTGTATGTATGTATGTATGTAAAAACAGTCGATCCAACAGTTACTATTCATTTGTCATGGCAAGGTGCGTTGGGTGAGGGGAGGGGAGGGCAGGGGCCGGCCAAGGTCAGCGTGAGGTGGAGGGCAGCTATACTCACGTGGTGTCCCAGCACATCTCCGTCGGGTTGCCGCTCGTGGTATAGTTAAGGTCATAGTGGAAGTCCGTCACGTGCCAGAACGTCCCTGGATGAAGGAAACCTGACTAATATCACAACAACACATTGGTACAATAATGATTGGCCAAAACTATAAAACAAATTAAAATATATGACAAAATCATCTAAAAGGGAAGCAAAATGTGACGGTGAAAACGCTTCCTAGAATATGTATGTTTGGAAATAAAATCACATGGAAATGACTCATTAACATTTTTCCAGCGGTACTAATCCTTTCAATCAAGGGTGTAGCGGCGGCGATACTCACCATTTCTGGCCTCAGCGGTGCGAGTGTGGCTCGCGACCACCAGCATCACCACCGCCACCGCCAATGTCCTGGCCACCGGTATCATCACAATTTCAATCCTAGCAGTTCTCCTCTCTGAAATGAAAGTTACAAGTCTACAATATGTTTCTCAAACTTTTGTTACAAAACCTCATTATGCATATGTAGAACATTATATGAGAATACAAACATAGTATTATGGAAGGGAAATAGTACAGATGTTCGATGGAGAATAAAAAAATTAATTTCACTGATAACGAGCATGTCCCATGGTTGATAAGTGTTCGCATATAAGAAGGAAAGATTATGAAAATAAGAAAAAAATCCTAATCACTAGAGCATCTTGAGATATGAAAAGTTGGTGTGATGGCAAGCTGCATGACGGCCGGGGTGTGTGGGGACGCGTAGTAGTACGGCTAGGTAGGCCACGACGCACATAATCGCTATAAACCACACCAGAGTCGCTTGAGTGGAATGTAAAATTCACAAGCTGAGCCAATTACTACAAGCTAATTTGTTCAACATTAGGGAGACTTTGTTTCATTTCCAAGTCATTTTCTTAATGAATGAGTTTAACCCAAGCACAAACACGGCAATAATGATGCGGCAACACTCCGCCACACCTGTCATAACTTACACCATCGAATTACTCTTATTTTGGTTTCGTTACCAACAGCTGTAACATCAACTAAGAAGTGACTGCTGCGGCGAGGCGAGGCGAGGCGAGTGCGACTACCACGTAAACAAACAACACACACACACACACACACACACACACACACACACACACAGACACAGGATTGCCTCACCGCGGGTTGGGGAGCAGCCAAGGCCACACACCTGCCGGGTTGCGGGAAACACCTGGCAGCGTAATGCTCCAAGATAGATTAAATTTTTTCCAATTTATGAACAATGCTGATATTGTATACCGTCATTAAAACTCAACTGTCGGGAAATTTAGACACTGAACTTCTTAGAACATCCCGAGCAGCTGTAAAGTATTATGGGCAGTGACAGACTCGTGTGTTATCAGTAACCACTCCAGACTGAGCCACTAGAGGTCAGGCGAAGTGCTCCACCTTACTGTCTTTTAAACACACAAAGAGGATTGCAGGCTGACCCACCGGTGCCACTGGTACACAAACCTCCTCTCCTTTTACTCACCGGCAACACACTGAACATTATTTTCACAACATAATTGGACGAGCATCCGGGAGATGGCGTCACTAAGCAGCAGACAACGGTTCGGGCGACGCTAGGCACCAGCCGCGGGGGACTTGCCATCGATGAAGCAATTACTCAGGCCGAATGCAGGCAATTTTCCATCCCCCTCTGATATCCAACACCAGCCTATTTGGAACTGTAAAGAATTCTACACAATATTTTTTTCCCCGAGCATATTGCACCGAAAATCACAAAGACCGTGAAATTTTACAAGTGGGTTGTGAAAATTATATTGCACCACCAGCGTGTTTTCTTCAGGGTAACTATGTGTAATTTCATGCAGCTACAATTATAATTAACTACGGATAATTGGATACAGTAATATTAACTTATTTCAAAAGCATTCTATCATTTTTTTTAAATTAAAGAGTGAGAGAATGATAAATGAATTGGTGAAATATGCCGGAAGGTAAAGAAGTGGAAATCGAACAACGCTGAGTCAACCTAATGTTCATATTATTCCTCACAATTCCAAAGACAGTTCATGCCTAACTTCAGTTGTCTGACCTGTCATCTCCGGTACCAACGCACACCCACTCAGGCTGAGAAGCGTTCGCCTCTATTTCCAGACAAGCTTACTGATGTCCACGCAAAGCTGCAGAGCCTCAGTAATGACTTGGTGTGAGAAGTTACTTGTTCATTCTCTATCGTTCTATACGCTACGTTTTGCATATTGTAAGCCTGAAAGTTGAAGGATTTTATGGATTAAAAGAGTAAGCAGCCTGATAGAGTTACACAGGATGTTATGTGAGGCGGAGAATCATGTGCTCTTATCTCTATCACAACCAAACCTAGACAAGAATGCAACAGTTGAATGAAAATCACCAGTCACAACTGAACGCTACAAAAGC
>CM035196.1:13858647-13861147 GCA_020233015.1 Callinectes sapidus | reverse complement strand
TTATATACTCAGCATAACATAGTCTTATAAGATAGGAAAGAATCAAAGGCTTTTCGTCTTATCAACTCCTCTCCTCTGACTGAATGTTTTGTCTTCAATCTCTTTCTCACCGCCAGAATGTTGCATTGATTTTTTAATGCTAACTGACCTTCTGATCTTGCTTCCGTCCTTCTGTGACCTCGCCGCACTAGGCTTTTTTATTCTTACCTCTATTCAGCCCAACTTTCTAATGCAAGAGTTAATCAGTATTCTCAGTTATTATCAGGTAAACTGTAGAAATCCCTACCTGCTTTTGTATTTCCAACTTCCTAAGACTTAACGTTATTTGAGTGGGAGGTTTCAAGGCATATTTCCCTTTCTTTTGGCTCAATTTTTCGGATTTACATGGGGAATTGGCAACCTATCGTTTATTGTTTTATGTTGCCTTTGACGAGTCTTCCCCTCTTACAGAGAAGAGAGAGAGAGAGAGAGAGAGAGAGAGAGAGAGAGAGAGAGAGAGAGAGAGAGAGAGAGAGAGAGAGAGAGAGAGAGAGAATAAGGGTATATGAATGTGTGTTACTCGTGGCAGAGTGATGAGTGTCAGGTTCTAGACTAAGGCAAGATACACACCCTAAAAAAAAAAAAAGCGACAGATGAGAGTGAGAGTAAGAACGGCAAACCAGTGCGAGTGAGAGTAAGAACGGCAAACCAGTGCGAGTGAGAGTAAGAATGGCAAACCCGTCCATGCAGTGTGAGGCGTGGCGAGGCACCGTTGTCTGACTCCACGACCTAGTGGCAGATCAGAGCAGAGTGCAGGCCCTCTGGGAGCCTGATTGCCAATAACGTGCCGGAGGACTCCTGCTGGTGTCAGTGATTGGCTCAGCCGGTGTCACGTGTCAGGCGCCAGTGCTGAATAATGACTTTAATATGTGATCGTTAGTCAGTGGCTCTCTCCCGCCTCAAGCTGGCTATTCCAAGAGGCACCACCACGTCCACTCCAGTGACTGGCCGTTGCAGCCTATCTAAACGTACTACTCACTGAAATACAGCTTTGTAAAGTTCACTGAAATCATCACAGTTAATACCTTAAATATATCTCTAAACATTACACTTTGCATATATGAGAATGGGAATGCTGAACTTTACGCAACAACAACGACAAAAGAAGAAGAAGAAAGAAAAAGAAGGAAAAAAGGAACATAGCGAAGGAAGGCTCCAGGTGGTGTTGCGAAGCCCCCAAGACCTGACTAATTCCCTGCGACATGGCGTGTCCGCGCTAGCAATCCCCCATGTCAGTGAGGACACCAATAAAACTTGCTTACTACCTACTACTTTGTTATCAGAGGTGAAAAAAAGCCTATCGCGTGACGGATACTGATAAGAACAATTATAACAAACCTTTAAAAACACACGAGTGCATCAGAAGAAACCATTCAAAAAGACATGAAGTTAAGGATGTCATACGCTGGTAAACAGAGGTAAGTGTAAGAAAATGAGGGAAAGACAGCTTAAGGGCAATTCTTGTCGAGAAAACTGTTAATCTGGATACAGAGAGATTAAGATAGTGGGTGCGTCATTCTGCAGCGCTGAGGTGCTGAGGTAGAAGTGTCGCGACATGGAGACGCTGCGAGAGACGGGCTGCCGTCAACATCCCGCGGCGCCTCTGTTCCCGGACGACAAAACTGGCAGTAATGACGCGTTGCTGAGGATTAGCGAGTAAATTTACCTCGCAATTTGATGATGCTCTGGTTGCTGCTCTCAAATTGTTGACTGTCAAGGCCTGAGTGGAGGCGTCTGCAGTAATGATGAGAGCATTAAACAAACTCTCCTCATTTTGGGAACAAGAGTGAATCCACGTTTCGCGTATATTATGTTATGCTGTGACTATTGAATTTAATTAATTACTATTCATCATCGCAATTACCTCTCAGTTACCAGCGATCTAGACACAAAGGGCGATTCCTGAGTCATCATCTTCCCTGACAACCATACCAACTCTCCGCCAACCAACCAAGACGGTGAAGCGGCCGCACCAGCCTATTGTTATCCTGAAGCACCCTCGTCGGGCCTTCTAACTGCGACCTGGCACACTAGACCAAGGGTTCGGGAGGTAGAGGGGGAGGTTGGGGGAAGGCGGGAAGGGGGCCGGGGAGTTCAGTGTTGTTTCAGCTGGTCGAGTAAACATCTAAGCAACGCAGCTCGGCGATGTCTGCATTACCCTGCACGAGCTGGAGCCCCGAGTCCCTGGTGATCAAGAGCCTCCCTCACAACACCTTAGCCGGGTGTCCTCATGCGTGCCCACGACCCAGGGATCACACCTCGGCCAGGCTGGTGCGTCCCGCGTGACCAGGATTAAAGGGGCGCCCAAGGAGTCCAGGCGGGGAATGAGTAAGTGGGATTTACAGCTTCAGAAGGGATAAGAGGTTCTCCTCGGCTGATAAACGTGTGTGTGTGTGTGTGTGTGTGTGTGTGTGTGTGTGTGTGTGTGTGTGTGTGTGTGTGTGTGTGTGTGTGTGTGTGT